>JANHFT010006275.1:5265-15710 GCA_032467955.1 Pseudoxenodon macrops
TGACGCATTTCTTTTACCACCAGATGGAGAAGAATGAAAGTGGGAAGCAGGCAACTGATTATATATTGGATTTTAAAAATAGGCCTTAATTTATGACCACAACCAGGAACAGAATTCTGTCATTAAGCGATGTGTTTGGTAAGTGAATCATTATAGAACCAGATCCAATTTTTACCATGGTGATTAAGTGAATGATGACAGCTGTTAAGTGAATCAGATGGTGGTTAAGAACATCCAGCTTCCTTCATTGACTTTACTTGTCAGAAGACAACGAAAGATGCAAATCAGAACCATGTGCTGCAATCACCACAATTGCAAGACCATTGACAGATGCCTAAATTGTGATCACATTACCAAGGGATTGGTATAAAGGCTGCAACTACGAAGATGGTTTGTAAGTCACCATCTTTTTCATAAACAGTGTAACTTCAAATCATTATTAACAGGATGATTGTAAATTGAAAACTAACTGCAGATTTATTCCTTGCTTTTATGTTTTTAAAGCTCACATTGGCACATGTAAGGTTACCTAATTATTCCATAGCTTGGATTCAAGAGAAAGTGACTGGCCAATTTCCATACTTGAAGGAGGATTACAATTTACTTAGCCCAGCACTTACTAAACCAAACTTTTTTTTCTTTTTGTAGTCCAGTCCATATGTATATATGTACATGCAAAACTCACTGCCCACATTATTGATACCAATAACCATCACCTAGGAGTGATGGATCTATTTGAGGCTAAACATTATCTGAGTGAGGTCCAATGACAATAGTATGAACCCTGTTAGTTTGATACATTTGAGGCATTTTCTGTTCAAAAAATTCCACTGTAGCCCTAGGCCCGTGATGACGAACCTATGGTACGTGTGTCACAGATGGCAGGCGGATCATATCTGAGGACACACGAGGTATTGCCCTATGTCAGCTCCAGCTAATTTTTGGCCTTCCACAGGGCGGGGGGAGGCCGTTTTCACCCTCCCCAGGCTTCAGGAAAGCCTCCGGAGCCTGTGGATGGTGAAAAATGGACCCAATGGGCCTACCAGAAGTCCAGAGGCTTCAGTGAGGCCTACACACATGCTGTTCTATATATTCAGAAAAAGCATATCATTTGAAAACATTTCTCCCATTTCAAAATAGATTCCCCCCCCCTACAATAGCTCACTGGTGGTGAATATCAGCCTGAATCAAGCAGTAAAACTGATTTCCCATCTTTACATTGAGTAGTGCCTAGAGAATCTATTCAATATAGAGGGATAATCCATTTACTCTTGAACTTCCACTGGAAATGAAGTAGCCTTATTGTTTCTGATGATGTATATTGATAGCTGCTTTATACATTTGCTGAATGCTTTTGCCATACGTCTGCCCATTGTCTACACTCACTGGTGGTTATTTCTGAGATTTTTTAAATGTATGGTAGTGTGTGTGCATGCACGGGGGGGAGGGCATTGCATTATAGGTGTGGGCACGCACGTGTGCACCACCCGAGCCAAAAAAGGTTTGCCATCACTGCCCTAGGCAATGCTGAACTTCTCAAGATCAATCCCTTCATCTGTCAGCAAGAAATCTTGCAATTTCTTAACTCTCAGGCCCATCCTTAAGAGGACAGTGAGCAATGTCATGACTTCGCTCAGTACTGTCAAGAGGGGGAAATGTATAGACATAGATCTCGGAAAAGCCATGGAGAACTAACTAATACATCAAGCCAACCAAAATACCACAATGACTATATTGACATATGAATACCATATTAATCAATTATATGCATGTGCTTGCTTCTGCTGAACACTGATTCAACTAAACAGGCCACAAAATGCTTTTCTGAAAAGTGCAAAACAAGGTATTATGTCCAAGAATACGAAAGCAATTTAAATTCAAATCAACAACCCTGTTAAAACCAACTTACCAGGCCTGTCATTAGATGTACATACTATATTAAGCCATAGTGTAATATGCTTGGTTTTAGTTCACCATAAGGCATAATATGATGTGTGAACTAGTTCATCAGGCATGTTTGAAGACCATGGTTAGAACATCCTATGTAAGCACACATAAACAGTAATCAAAGGCTCACTGCCTGAAAGGGAATGAATCCCATTTTTCTATCTCTACAAAAGGACAATTAAAGAAAAGCAACATCACTTATTTGTTCAGAACATTTAATCTATGTCTAGAGCCCACTTTTAGCACTGTCTGTACCTGGTCAGAGCGCTCTGCATTTCAGAGGAATAAGCAGTAAGGAAAAAGGCAATTCTTTTATAAAGAATTGATGTATACATTTTATAATCTTTCTTTTTTCTGAGACATTCAAAAGCTATTTTTAAAATATATCAATCCTTTAGTTTTACAGGTTTACCAACTTCTTGAAAAGAATACCAAGCAATTATACTCTAATTTCTAAGCTTTATTAAGGTCATTTGTAATCTATTTATTTCAATTCTGGTAACCTCCAATAGGGTTCGATCCCTATCCTGGATCCTATCATGCATTATCAAGAGCAATATTAGAATTTTTAGATTAATAAGCTGATGGATAGTAGATTGTGGAAGGCTGTTTGAATCAATGTTGATCTTCCCATTTTCAAACAGGGCTGCACAGATTTCCTACCTTCACGATTTTCTCATAAACTGAATTATCTTACTTATGAACCAGAGCCAAACTAATATATACAATGAGTGATGAGCAAAAGCGAGACACACTGATGAAGGTACAGAAGAAGAAAAAATTCTTCTGTAGAATTTTGGCCAGGAACTCTTCAATTTCACTATAAATTGTTCTGAATGAAGTAGGATCATTTTAAAAGTGTAGCCATTTGAAAAGATTAAGATTAGAGCTGCACATCAAAATGACAATCTTTAGGCTCTAGAATGGGACAGCACTAGTAATTGAGGTGAAACAGCGGAAAAAGAAGTCTATTGTATGGAATAATCAGGTCTATTGTTCTACTGCAGTGAATAGTGAACTATGGTGATGTTAGCTGTTGGTATGGTGATATGGTTGAAGATGGTCAGGGCTGTTGATATGATCTAGCAAAATTCAAATTGATATGTTCTGGGACTACAACTCCCATAAAGCGCTCTGAAATATGCTAGAAGAGAATTCTGAAAATCTAATTCCAACACACCTTAGCATACCTGGAGAAAAACAAATATAGGATTACATGAACCTATTCTGCCCTTTAAACCTGGAGTTCTACACAAACCTTTAAGTAAATAATACTCGTTATAAACATGAATATGCACATGATTGAACTGAGAGTACCATCTGCAGTAACAGGTGCAGAAAAATGTGAAGGATCTACTCAATTGCCAAGAGGGCTTGATAACTAATGATATTAACGATCTGTTTTCATAGAAATATACTGCTAAACCTGGCTCCCATTGTTCCCAAAATTTCAGAATCAAATAGAATCTTACCAGGATCTTGATTTGAACTGTTCGATGTGCTGGTAGACTGATCTGAGTCGGAAGAGGAAGAATAGCTGGATCGGTATGAAGAGCAGCTGAGGGAAGCTGGAATAATAGAAATGTAGAGGAGGAAATGTGAGAACATTCAGAAGTCATTAACAAATCTGGCACACACAAAAACAAACCCAAACCCTCCAATCTCAGGTTCTCAACCACAGTAGTTGGTTAGATAGGATGAGATGAATAAGGTGTTGTACTATTTACTGAGTTCAACAACTGAAATCTTATCCCATTTTCATAGTTCGGGTAATATGGAAGAACACTTTGTCCATCCTTCTCAATTATCCTTCCCTCTAGATAAATGTAAACCACCAATGACAAAAATTTCCAATCTTTAAAAAAGGTAACAATTTTCCCTGTCCAGTCATATCTGACTCTAAGAGAAAGTGCTCATTTCTGTTTCTTAGCTGAGGAAACAGTATTTGTCCGAAGACACTTTCGTAGTCATGTAGCCAGCATGACTATACACCATGGCGCAGAGAACACTGTTGCCTTCCCATTGAAGTGGTACCTATTTATCCCCTCACATTTGCATGGTTTCGAACTGCTAGGTTGGCAGGAGCTGCAGCAAATAAAGGGAGCTCATCCTGTCACGTGATTCTCAGGTCTCGAACCGACCCAGTCAAGCTTTCCAGATGACAAGTTCAGCATCATCCTGCCCCATTTTCCAATCATTATGGGAATTTAATAACACATTACAACTAATTTTTCAGTGAATCTTAAAACCAGAAAATGGGTTTCAATTGGGTATCATATGACCACACTTGTACACATTTTTCCCAACACTTTATTTTTCTATATAACGTTCAGGAAACTATACTCCACATAATCTTTTCTTCCCTATGGAATTCTCTATAGCTTTCTTATATAACAAATAGATTATTCATTGGGTTTTATAGATAATCCTCAATTTACGACAAGTAGGACCAGAATTCAGTCACGAGCCAATGTGATTTGTTAAGGGAGACATTATGTGACCAGATACAATTTACAACAATGTTTACTATAATGGTTGAGCGAATGATGGCAGTTGTTAACTGAATCAGATGGTCGTTAAGCACATCCAGCTTCTTTCATTGGCTTTACTTATCAGAAGCCAGCCAGGAAGGTTACAAATCATGATTATGTGACTCCAGGATGCTGCAACCATCACAAGTTGATAGATGCCCAAATTGTGATCACATAACTGAGAGTGGTATGATGGTTGTAATTTCTAGGATGGTTGTAAGTCATTTTTTTCCACCAAAAATGCAACTTCAAATTGTGATTAAAATAATCGTCGTAAACTAAGGACCACCTGCAGATTTATACCTGGCTTTTATTTTTAACAACTCAAGTTGACACATAATGTTACCTATTTGCTCCATAACAACAACAACACTGTGAGATAGCTTGGACTCAGAAAAAGTGACTGGCTAGCTTCCATACGTCAAAGGAGGATTATACAGCTTAGACCGTAGCCAAGCATCTTTACCAGACCAAACTATTTTCTTTTTGTAGACCAATCCAAATCCAAATATTCTTGATGAGATGTACATTCAAGACTCACTCCCCACATTATGGATGCCAATAACCATCACCAGGAGTGATGGGTCTATCCAGGGTAGCTAATTAAGCCTGTTAGTTTGGTAGTTCAACTTTAACTTAGGCAACCTTTGCTCCAAAAATTCCAATGCGTCTTTGTTGCCCTGGGCAATGCTGAGCTTCTCAAGATCAATCCCTTGTTTTGCCAGCAAGAAGTCTTGAAATTTCTTAACTCTCAGACCCTTCATATACCTGCTTAAGAGGGTAGTGAGTGATGCTATAAACTTTGCTCAGTATTGCTGAAAATTTACAGACACAAATAAAAGTTCAAAAAAGCCATGGAGAACAAACTAATACATCAAACCAAACCAAGAATATACCCCAAGAGCCATATTCACAAAAATGGCAGTTGTTAAGTGAATCAGATCAAAACCTACCAGGCTTCTTTTTAGATGCATCTTGGTTTACATTCTTTGATTTGCAGGGAGACGGTTTTGAATCATAGGTAGAATGGCTGGATCGGGATGAAGAGCTGCTGAAGGAAACTGGAGGAGTAGACAAGTAGGGGTGAAAGGTATGGAAATTCAGAAGTCAAAGAAACAAATCTGGCAAAAAAAAACTGACTATATATTGCCAACTATGTTGGAAAACTGATTGATTATGCATCGTGTTAGGGACCTTATCACAGAATGTGGATTTTCAGTTTATTTTTTTAGGAAGATTTAGCCATATTTCATGCTCACCATGTTATAAAGAAGATTTCAGAAATGGCTTGCCTTTGATTTATCCCTAGAGCTGAGAGTGAATGACTGATCAGTCCCCAACTGGCTTTCTATATGAGGGCCAGAACTTGGGATTACCCATTCCTAGCCTAGCATCTTTATCTACCACAATGAATTCGCTCATATTCCTCCACACATCATTCTAATATTATTACAGCTTCCCTATGATAAATTACAAGAGGTTTAAGTAGCTTTGATTTTGTCTTGATCAGTTGAATGCTATGCCTCATAAATATTATTAGGTCAACAGCTTTTTCGTTAGCGGAACCATATTTTCAGAACAATATCTTGGCTCCCTTGCTTCTATTTTTCAGAAACGTATAGTAATGAAGTTATAAGCTTTACTTATGCCTCCTCTCCTAACACTGGCTGGATTTGGTTAATATGTCTCTTGCCACTACTGTCTTTTCCATTGTGACATCATAGTGAGTCCAGGTGAACCTACAGTCCTTGGATTAGATCACTGAAGTTGTACTTCCCAGTTGTTCTGATGACCTCAGTAAAGACTTTCTGACTTTAAATTATGACTCTTACTGTTTCTAATTTGTTGACTTTATTCAAACTTGAAAAAAACCTTCAATTTGCTCATTACACCCAGCTGCAGAATATACTGGGGATCATGTTCTGCTTTTTCTACATGTGAATATTGTAGCTGTCTTTTCACAAGCATGTGTAGGACAGGTGAGCACTCAAAGCATTCACTGATTCTACTGGGAGCCCTCATTGGTAATTAATTTGCAGAAAACTGAGTGGTTGTTTTTGCCAAGAAATTAAAAAAAAATTAATGAGGCATCAAAGAGAATGAAATGGATATTAATTTTTTTTAGATATTTGGGTATAGTATTCCAGTCTTCTAGTGACTGAAACATGTACACTGATTATATTGTTTCACAAGCATAAAGAAAGATAGCAGCTACTATGATTTTTATGACAAACCATTTTTCTCCTTTTGGAATACACAGACTAAAATTACAATTAATCCATGATTTACCATCACATTTAAACCCAAAATTTCTCTATCTAAGTCAGTTGTTAATTGAGCTTTGCCCCATTTTATGACACGGCAGTTCCAGCAGTCCCCCAGTTATCATCACTAAGCAAGATCCATGCAGATTTGTTAAACAAGGACCTCATGTGACCAAGACATCCAACTTCCTGCAGGCTTCCCCATTGACTTGGCTTGTGGGAAGCTTAGAGGAAAGTCACAAATTATGATCAAATGATCATGGATTCTGCAACAGTTGGAAATTTGGGCATGTTTCTGAGCAGATTGCAATAATTGCACCTCACAGATCATTTGTAAATACCAGTCTTTCAATGCTGTTGTTGAACAAGTAGTTCATTAACTGAGGATTACCTAGAAATAGGTTTCATCTTCTATGATCATCCTGCCCATTTGAAAATCCAAATCCTGGAAGCATATTATCGCCACTGATCTTAGTCTGAACTTCAGAAAGTGATATTAGGCACCCAGAACTGTTGAAATACTACATATATGTGAGCTAAATTTCACTTTATTGGTAGTTCACAACCCTCTTTATTTTATTGCTATTTCCTGCTCAAACATCAGCATAAGCATGCTCTTTTAAATGCCTCAAAGCCACTCCATAGTCATTTATCCAAACATGTTTGCCCATCCATTACACTTCTTACCTGACTTAAGTTGAACCTTACAATTCTTGTTTTTATTCCTGTTTATTATCAGCTCAGGAATCTCTTGGAGGCAGGAAACTATGTCGCTAAAGCCAATCTGATAGCAAAATACGTCCAGGTCATATCCACATTTCTTCTTCACTGCCTCTTTTAACTTCGACAACTTCAAGCCATCAGGATATAATTTCAAGATTTTACAAATTGGCACTGATGCAACTGTTAAATCTGCAAATGAAAATAATGACTTCAATCTCCATGTTATGTAACTAATAAATAGTCTTGCTATAAATGAATCAATACTGCAGGAGTAAACCATTGGAAACTCCTAAAAATCTTCAAAAGTTGCAACTTGTAATTCCAAGTGACAGAAGGATGAAATGTGGAACTTGAAAACAGCCACAGTAACTATACTTAAAATTGATGAAAATTCAGGAAGTCAAATAAAATTTTGCTCCTGCCTTTATTCAGTACATTTTTAAGGAGATGGCACTTTGCTCAATAACCAAAAGGCCAAAGGCAGCTTCTGGAGTCAAAAGAGGTGCTACTTTTCCAACCATCTTAAATTCAAGGAAGTGGATTAGAAAATGTTTTAGAAGGAATGCCCACAGAAATCAACTGTTGGCTAAGAACTAATTTCATCAACATACACATATATAGTATATTCATACATTCCTCAAACCCTCTCATTGTTTTATTGAGAAACTGACTCCCTGATGTTTTTGTGGTTTTATGAAAAAGAAGCTTCCTCTTAATCTTGTTTAAGGATAGATATAAATGTTATCATGGATCCCAATGAATGCAGGCAAGGGTGATTTTTAGCCTTGTGTCTGCTGCAGAAATTTGTATAAGAGAAAAAAAGAAGAAATTCACAATCAACCTGAATTTGTGAAAGTATTCCAATCCCATATTGTGATATGTTTATGATACGAGAGAAAATCAACTACACCAAGAACATGCTGTTATGTTCCCTGGAAGGTAGTTCTCATTGGCCAGTGAAAAAATATTTCTATGTAATAATAGTACAAAATTCTTTTTCCAGAATAAGGCTAGTTTCTGAAAGATGAAAACTGAGCATTAGAATAGCAGAAAAAGAGAATAAAGGAGAATGAAGGAGAAAATACCAAGGAAATTGACAGCAAGGACAGGCAATAATTAAAGGGAAAGGAGGAAAAGCAAGCAATAGGAAGGTAGACTGTCCTGTAATTGAACGTATCAGTGATGGCTTATGAAGATGCAGACAAAAAAAGGCACTGGGATGATTAGGGAGGCAAGCTGACGAGTTTGGTATGTACCATGCCTGAATGAAGAATACAGGCAATTGTTAAAGTGTTGTAGGGAAAGAAATACACTGGGAAGTTTAGCAGATAGGACAGCGCACAAGTCACGGAAAGGAAGGATAACTCATCCTAACCTTGTTCTACTCACTCCATGAAAACCCTCTAGACTTTCTCTTCTACCATAACCTGGAAAACCAAAATGTTCTGATTTCAGTTTTGCAGAGTCCGAATCTACTTGGAATATATGGCAGGAACTGAGATATAACGGATTTCATCTTTTTAAGTTGCTCAGGTTGGGATGACTGGACATAAATGAATGATCTTATTTGAATTAGCCAATTCCACAAGATGACAACTGGGCTAAAAAAAATTTAAGAAAAAGTTCTGTGAATTTGTTTCTAAAGTCAAGCAAGCAGAGACATGTGTTAAAGAAACCATGCAGGTTTTTTTGGGACACATCTGTTTGGATGATGTGTGGAAAGTGATGGTGAATTTGATAATTTGATTTTTATCTGATACAGCAGTTTACCTTTCTATACAACAGAGCCATTTCTAATTATTATTACATTAACCATAGAAGCAAATTTTATTTATATTTTTATTTATATTATTTATTAAAATTAAATTGAGATTTTATGGCTATACCTTTAGAAAGTTGGATAACATATCTCTTAAGGGTCCCTCGACGTTTGATGATTATATTAGGTATTTGGTCACTCAGAAAAGTTAGGACATCCTTATAGCCTTTGGTGACGCTGAACGTCTGTAGATCAATTCCAATTGTGGAAAACAAGAGTGCCTGCATTTTCTCAAACTGCAAACCTGACTCATATTCTATTAGGAGATTGGTAATTGCTGCTAAGACTTCAGCCAGATCTACCAAATAATGCAAATCAGTGATCAAAAAACAATCCACATCTCAAAGTAGTTTTATAATGATATTATAAATGATCTTAGTCTGAACCTGTCTTCTCCCCATGGTTCTATGTCAGTCTGCCACTAACTTGGTCATTCTTATATAAACATTCTAAAGAAATCTGAAATTGCAATAATCAATTATTAAATATATATCAATTAGAATGTAAACTGGAATGACGTACAAAGGTGAAAACCTAGAAATATTTCTTGATGATCTATTATATTTGTAATTTGAAAAAGTAGCTCTTATCATCTAAAAGAGCTGAGAAGTATGCTAGCATTCTGCATTCCGTAATTTCCATCAGTTACATGGGTTCAAATAAATGTAATTTTGTAATATGAATTACCTTCGGATGGACAAATATTTCATTTAGATTATTAGATGCAAGGGAATTGCAGAAGACTGGATAAAAGATAAAAGATATACTTTTATCAAACTTTGCATCCAGTCATTCATTTCAATGTCCTATCTGACATGGAGAGACCAGGTAGTATGCCCAGTGAATACTGTATTTTTCGGTGTATAAGACACACTTTTCTCCCCTCCCCCCCAAAAAGTGGGTGGAAATAGCTATGCATCTTATACAGCAAATGTTGCAGAAGCCTTGACCACCCGCCGGCCGCCACACTTTGGCCTCTGCCTCCCAGCAATTTACCTCCTTGTAGCAAACAGCAAATAGCCTGGCCAGCTTTAGCACAAGCAGCAGAAAAAGTTGGATTGGCCTCCCGGAATACCACCTATCAGCTGTTCCAGGCTGCAGGGATCACCACGGTGTCACCGCCCATCACTACTGCCACCTATCACCATCTCCGTGCACTCC
>JANHFT010006276.1:13290-25008 GCA_032467955.1 Pseudoxenodon macrops
CACCAGAGGTGGGTTCCTACTGGTTCTATCTGGTTCTATAGAGTAGGTAGTAACTCCGCAATGATGTCACGGAGCTGGTTCCTTCGATGTCTCCATGGGCACCGTCATTTTGGATTTTGCTTCTGTGCATGTGCTGAAGCTATTTTTTATTTGTGTGCCTGCATGCACTTGCGCGCTTTGCACGCATGCTTGAGGCGCGACTCTGAGCAAACCGGCAGTAAGAAAATTCAGAACCCACCCCTGCTTTGCACCAGCAGTTATATACTCTAATTTTGGATGGTGCATGAATTGTATGATTTCCCAATTCAGCTCTAACTGCTGCAGCAGATGTTCTTGGATCTACACCCAAAATACATCTCAAATGCTGGGACTGTGTTTGTTCTAAGACTGTGGTTGAGTATAGACCCCAAACGTCTGCTCCATACAAGAGCATAGGGGCCTAACTTCCTATATTTCCAAAGAAGAATTAACTAAAAAGTCAATTTCTTAATCTGCAAACCTGGGTGTGTTTTCTTGGAAGCAAGAGTGGCATCTATTTTTGAAGATATGCGACATTAGGTTGCCAGATAGCTGGTTTTTCTAATCTTTCTTTGAAAATTCTCTAGAAAGGTAAACAGTTGCTGCTGTGGTCTTGTGAAATGTGCCCTTCTTTATGAAGGACACTTTTTGTTTGAAAGTATCCTCTACTTAAAGTGCTGTCTGATTTAACATGAAAGAGTTACAAGAAAGAAAAGCTTTGAAGTTGCCCTTCAACAGTTAAGACATGCTCCCAGCACATGAAAATGGGATATTAAGTAAAATAAAATAAACAGTGAGACTAAACTGAGTCTTAGTAAGTAAGTAAATTGAGTAAGTAAAATAAAATAAACACTAATATTAAACAAGCAGATAGCTTATCTGGACACTGGGCTCATTCATATATCTCTTTACCTTGCCTTCAAGATAGCCTGATTACTGTTTATGTCCTCACATCAAGGCCTCCATCTTGGAGCCAATTCACAATTAAGGATTCATAGGTGGGATAGGTCCCGCACTGTCTACCTCTCCTTATTTTGGGTATTTGTAGCAAGGACCTGCAATCTTTATCCTTAGATGTTTACAACCTGACTACAACCTGTTAGAGCTACTCTTGCTACTCATATCAGGAGCAGCAGCAATCTCTAACTTTATTGGAGGACAGAGACTGCCAGTCTTGTTTTGGAGGCCCAGCCTGAAAAAAAAGGCCACGCGGCAATGATTTTAAGATCCACATTTCTCGTTGAATAGAGGCTGATTACTGCAATGATGGCTGTGCAAACCTTTTGAAAAGGCATATTTATCAAAGCTATAATGGAAGTAATCCTTTGAAGTTATTCTATAGTATAGTCAATGGCAGGGCTACCAAACTCCCGGCCCATGGGCCCGGATACATCTTGCGCTGGCCACACCCCCGCCTGGTTTAGGGAAGGGGGGGAAAAGCCCTGATATGTCATGTGATGCTGCCATGACGACGTGATTTTCATACCCTTCGTCAATGGCATTCAGTAGTTTTTTTCATGGGCATTTTTGGTAGAGGCAGAAGCAAAATAACCCTCCTGCACTGGAGATGGCAAATTAAGAGCCGCTCATTTTTTCTTAGTGAAGGCACAAAGTCAATTGTTCCATGTAGTCCAAGATTAAGCCCATGCAGTAACCATAGATTCTGGGATTAAACCATGGTCAGTCTTACTGAAAGAAGCTCAAATTCTATTGAGAAACAAAAATGGTATAAGTAAATAGGAGGGACAGCCATAATGAAGGCTGTCTGATTATATGCAAAGTCTTGTCTGAGAATGGTTATGTCTGAGTTTAACGGAAATAATGAAGTCATATATTGCATTTGGCGCTGTGAATTGCTTTTTTGTTTTTATTGCAGAACAGCCTTTAGTCTTCCCCCCCCTCATCGCTCTGTGCTTTATGTTTATGCATTGAAACTTACAAGAAGGAAACTAAAATAAGGCATTGTTTCCCTGTGATGATTATTTTGCAGGATTCTTGCGATCATAAAGTAAGGATTGTGAAACTGATTTCAGTGCCACTCCAAACTCTTAAGCAAAGTGGAAAATATAAATAAGTATCATCCTAAAAACATTTTGCAAGGCATTCTGGAATCTTACTTTTTGAACTTGGAAAGGAACAAAGACAAATTTCTTCATCATATACTACCACTGTCTTCTCTTCAACCAACTTTAAGGTACTGAGGGGCACATCCACATTCCTCTACCTTCAACTTGGAAATGCCTCACTAAGCTTCTTTAGCAACATGGCTGTGTGATAATCTTCTTTGTCATCCACAATTTACACCCAAGTCCAGCTAACATCAGGGTGTCCTGATCTGATGTGCAAACAGTATATTCTCCATATTCTCTCCAAATACAAGCTTTGCAGCTCACTTAGTTCCTGTTGGTTTCTGCAACCATTTTCTTCTCCAGTCATTGCAGTCTTTCTTGAGCATTATGATTGGTGATGCTTGACTGACACCATACTGGATCACTTCAGAAATGTCTTAGGTTTTCACTTTCTCTAGCAATCTTGTTGCCTGTTAGGGAATTTGTTGCTACATGAGCCTAACAGGCAGATTGTTTTAGAAAGAGGCTAGTCCAGTGATGGCTAACCTTTTTTGCCATCGCGTGCCAAAAGTGTGGGGAGCGTGGGGTGGTTGCATGCATGTGTGCCCACACCCATAATGCAATGCCCTCCCCCCCACATGCAAGCACAATCACCACCCCCGATGCTGCCCATTGGCCCGTTTTTCACCCTCCCCAAGCTTCAGGGAAGCACCCTGAAGCCTGGGGAGGGCAAAAAGCAGCCCAACGGGCCTACCATAAGTTTGTTTCCGAACTTCTGGTAGGCCTGTTGGCTCCGTTCTTTGCCCTCCCCAGACTCTGGAGGCTCTCCTGAAGCCCGGGGAGGGCAAAAACGGACTCCCCCACCCTCTGGAAGGGTGAAAATCAGCTAGCCAGCATGCTGGAGCTGACATAGGGCAACACCTCGAGTGCCCTCAGATATGGCTCTGCGTGCCACCTGTGCCATAGGTTTGCCATCATGGTCCTAGTCTATCTGCTAGTAGAATAATAATTGCTAGGGAAAACTCTTAAGCAGGACTTGCTGGCTTTGTTATTGAGCAGAGAAGAGACTGACAATGTAGGTGGAACATTGTGCCAGCAAACTTGCCATCTGAAAAAATAGATTAAAGCAGTTTTTTAAAGATATATTCATGTTCTATGATGGGCAAATCCTGCCCTGAAATATTTGTAATGATCTTGGTGTCATGTTGCTTTGCTGCCACTAGGTGGCAAATCCTCTTAATACAGTAAATAATCTAGGTTTGGTTTGGAACAATTATTTTAAAGAATTGCATAACTAATGTTAACCAAATCTCTTTTCCCCCCCCAGAATGCTCTTTAATTTTTTGGGACATCTTATTTTCAGGGATGTTTTATTTTGTCTATGAACTTCTTTTCTAATATTGTTGCTGCTTTCCACAGCTTGTAGCAACATGCCTGTAATTTGGATTGCTAAAAGTGAGGAAATAATTTGTTCTCATGCTATTGATGAAGGGAGGAGAAAATATGACTCTTCCAACTCCTGTACGGATTATTTCACATACTTTTTCTGGTTGATTAAATCAGATCTTTTGGATGATCCACTTTAGAGCCTTGCTAAGATTGTCATGGCAGTGTGCCATGTACTATACTATCACTTACATTTATGAGGAAAAGCTGACAACAAGATGGGGGTGGGGTACAAAGAGTTAACAAATAGACAATTGTGATGGTTTGGCACAACTTACTTGCCCACCCCCTCTTGTCTACATTGTAGAATCTTCTGTCTGCATTTTCAATTGGCTTGAAGCCTAGATAAGGCAAACAAATTCAGAAGAATAACATGTGTAATGCTATTTACAATGAGATTTCTTTAGGTATGACTTAGCAGAGGAATGGACAACCTGTGGCATTCCACATATTGCTAATTTTAACTTGCAGCATCCTCACAATTTAGTCATTGGTGGAATAAATACAAATAACACATGTGAGCTATACATTCATCCGTGTGAAATAGTGAAGACTATGCATAAATAAATCCTGGAAGAATGAAACAAGAAAATATAGAGGAATTCTGGGATGATGATGCAAAATGTAGAAGAGGAAAATGATCTAGAAGGAAACTAAAATATTAAGCATAGCCCAAGTAAATGAAATACAGATTAACAAAATTAAAAAAGTAAGACTGCATGCCTCAATAAGCTTAAGGCAATAAGAGACAAGGAGACAAAGCTAAGAGGAAAACAAGTATTATATAACTGTGAAATAGTTTCACTTCTTGAAATGTGTACTATCGTATAAATGTGATCCTTTTGTTCATATACTTCTAACCTTTGAATGCCGTGTTGTATTCAAAAACCTGTTGAGCCCCACCTACTTCTCTCATTATCATATTCAAAGCAGAAATCATATGCAGGTCCATTACACACAGCAGGGTGCTTTCCCCAATCAAAGAGACTGGAAATCCCTGGGCAGGTGGGGCTCACTAATATGACGAATGGACTTTTGTCTAGGTTACTTCTGTATAGGTTGTGACCTACTTTTTTCAGATAAATACATCCTTTTTTTCATTTTCATTCTCTGTCTAGTTTGAGATAATCATCATCACACTGTCTCAAAGTGTTATAACACTAGTGCTATAATGATGCTAACCTTATATGGGTTTGTGAAATTTTTGGCTGAATTTTCGCAAACTACTTTTGAATTTCCACTTAGTTGCAAAAATCCATTGTTATTTCATATGGGGAACAACTCTTTGAACATATCAAACATTTCCAAATTGCCTGGTTTGACCTAGCAAATAATCCAACATTTTCCTGGTATTTGGGACAATCCCAACAATCATTCCCCGATATCTTATAGTGACTGGGGATGATGGGATTTAAAGTCTAAAATAAGTATTGGGCACCAGGTTGTCTTTGCCTCAGAAAATAATTAAATAAAACCCATAACTGCTTTCGGCATTCTTCTTTTTCCTGACATGATTCTAACTCATTAAACAACCTTAGACATGCGCATAATTACTGTATATATAAAACAGTGAACCAGAATTCTTAATTTATACAGTGAAATGCAACGAAGTAAAGTAGGAAAAGGTAACTTATTGTGATGCCTGAACATGGAGTCCTGTTTCTTCACTACAAAACGAGACAGGAATGTAAGGCAGCCAAATCAGGTTCAAATCTCACAAATATCCATTCCTGGTTAATTTTACCTAGTTGTATAAAGGGAAGAACAAATTAAGACTTCTCATTCACAACAAACCAGGCCAAATATGATTTATTTTCCCAACGAGCAACCCCTTTTGTTCTAGTTTCATTTTCTTTGGCAACTGATTTATAGAAAAGAAAATTAATCAATATGCTCAACAATGCAATCCTTTCTCAGAGACCCTCTGTAGAAGACCTAATCAGAGACATGCTAAGGGCCTACTTGACTTGGAAGAGAGAGAAGAGGGTGACAAGAGAGAAAAAAAGGGGGGGACTTAGAGAACACATTTGTCTGGGTCATACTCAGTGTTTGTTTCAGTTTACTCGAGAAGCAATGTGTCCCTAAGCAGGAAAAAGCTGGCTCACTCTAGATGCTAGGCTAATTCCCTTCATTACAATAGGCTTTAATATGGTCTTTACAAGTCCACAAGGGGAATGCCATCTGGCTGCATGAAAGCTAGAGCAACAACCTCAGCTGTGCAAAATTGAAACAAGATGTGATTCTTCCAATAGTCAGGTTTCACTTAGGCAAAACAGAATCTGTGTATTTCACATAAGTGATACTGACGTGAGGAACTCTAAGGCAGGGGTGTCAAACTTGTGGCCCACGGGCCGGATGCTTCACACGCTGGCCACAGCCACGCCCAGTTTAGCGAAAGGGAAAAGAAGTTGTGATAACGGTCAGGTGATGATGCCATGACGCTGTTAGTTTGACACCCCTGCTCTAGAGACTTACTAGAATGCCTGTCTAGTTCCTAGAAGAGTGATGGCTAACCTTTTTCTTCTTGTGTGCCAAAAATGGCAGTGCGTGTGCGCTAGCATGCACAAGCGGGCTGGCACGCAACACCCCATGTACTGGGCATGCGCGCCCCCCATGCGCCCCCCATTGGGCTTCCCTGAAGCCTCTGGAGGGTGAAAAACGGCACAACGGGACTTCCGGTTTGTCCGTTGAGCCGTTTTCCCTGAAATCTCCTAAAGCCTCCGGAGGGTGAAAAACGGCCGAAAATCAAAGCCGAAAATTAGTTGGCCAGCACGTGCAAGCACACTGTAGCTGACAGGGCAATGCCTTGCGTGCCCTCAGAAATGGCTCCGCGTGCCACCTGTGGCATGCGTGCCATAGGTTCCCCATCACTGTCCTAGAATAACTGAATGGGGATAGTAAAACTGTAGGGATGGTGGCTTCTGTGAAGATGGAACACAACTTATGTATATGTCAATCTGTACATAGTGTGAAACTCATTTATTTCAGCATACATTTTAAATACATTTGCTCTTTTCCTTCCCCAACGTCATGCTTTCCAGATTGAATTGTGAAATATCTTCATTCTGAGGCAGAATGAGACAGAATGAGGCAGACACAATTGTAAAGGCTAACAGGTTTATTCAGCTCAAATTGCTAACGGTAAAAATTGAACTACATCTTCCATCGCTCCCAAACTAGCATAGCATTACATTTGTAAAGGCTGCTGAGAGTGCTTATGTTTGAGGTAGCTTGAAGAGTGTCCATATTGCCCTTTCCTAAGCAAGCCTTCAAAATGGCTGTTCCATGTGGATGGAAATAATTATTTTGTTATCTGTCAGAGTCAATGTGGCCTATTACCAGAGGTGGGTTCCTAACGGTTTGGTCTGGTTCTATCGAACCGCTATAACTTGACGGCCCAGTTCGCTAGAACTGTTAGCGACCTGGGCTTGCCACTCCCCCAAGCTGGTTCTTTTGCTGGCGCCATCTTGGATTTTGCATAAGCAAAAGCATAAGCACATAATCTTTTTTTAAGCACTGCGCACGCATGGCCGCAGCACACCCTAAGCGAACCGGCAGTAAGAAGATTTAGAACCACCTCTGCCTATTACCAGTAGATGAACTACAGGCAATCCTCAACTTACGGCTACAATTGAGCTCAAAATTTCTGTTGCTAAGTGAAACATTTGTTAAGTGAATTTTACCCCATTTTAAGACCCTTCTTCCCAGTTGTTAAGTGAATCACTGCAGTTGTTAGTAACACAGTTGATAAATGAAACTGGCTTCCTCGTTGACTTTGCTTAAAAGAAGGTCACCAAAGGGGATCCCATGACCCCAACCGTCATACCAATATGAGTCAGTTGCTAAGTGTCTGAATTTTGATCATGTGACCATGGGGGATGCTGGAATGGTCGCAAGTGAGAAAAATGGTCATAAGTCACTTTTTTCAGTGCTGTTACAACTTCGAACAGCTGCTAAGTAAACTTGCAAGTCAAGGAGTACCTGTATTATTATATTTTCAAAAAGCAGTCTTTTCAATGTATGAGGGGGATTAATGTAGTCCGTGTCACAGGGGCTCAATATTCCTTTAAATGTGCCTTAAATTTCCTGATTGTTTTATACTATTTGTGTCACCTTAACCTATTCTGTTACCTTCAGAGACGGAAGTGATGAGGAATGTCATCTAAGGACAATTCCACACCAGATGCTTATGTTCCCCCTGAATTGGCTTTGCATTGCTCTTAAACGATGCTGTCACTATGCTTTAGCTGATGAACCAGTTCACTTCTGGCTCAGCTGCAAAGGCATTGCTATGAAGCTGGTTTTCATATGGAAATGTTGTCCCCCTGTAGTTTAGAAGCAGGCAAATTCCTGCAAGACACAGGTGGCCATGACCTATCATCTCCCTCCCCCTCCCCAACTCTCTCTCCGTCCCAAGGGCAGCCATGTTATGCAATTTTTCAGTGGGTTGGAACAGTTAATGGAGGAGGGAATGGAAATTATTTATCCTCATGTTCCTATTCCTACAAAAAATGAGGAACTGTGCAGAAATAGTTCAGACTCATCTCTTCCAGTGATGCCACTGATGACTTCCTGCAGTTCTCCGGAAAGTGAGAAAGCTAAATTGTGGTCTCCATATCCAGTGATGGAATTCAGTCGGTTCGGACTAGTTCAAGCGAACTGGTAACGTGTTTCCCTAAAAATAAGACAGTGTCTTTATTTTCTTTTGACCCCCAAAATAAGCGCTTGGGCTTATTTTCAGGGAGATCTTATTATTTTTGAGGTGCAGGAGGCGGCGAGTGTGGTTACCTCATGGCTACTGCTGCTGTGTTTTGGGGAGGGCTTATTTTAGCGCATGTGCTCAAAAGCCTGATTGGGCTTATTATCTGGGGAGGTCTTATTTTCAGGGAAACAGGGTAGTTCCCGTGATCAATTGGCCCTGCCCACTCACTCCTGCCCTATTCTATCCCACATTTCCGTGTTTTTCAGCTCAGCTGATTCGCGTGGCACAGTGCAAAACACACGCTCACCGAACCGGTTGTTAAACCGGTTGAATGCCACCACTGCCCACATCCTAAAACATTGGCCACCTAGCTCTAAAGCAGGGGTGGAGAACTATGGCCCTTTTATGACCAGTGGACTTCAATTCTCAGAATTCTGGGAGTTGAAGTCCACAAGCCACAAAGGGGCCATAGTTCTCCACCTCTGCTCTAAAAGAAAGCTACTTTGACAGCTTCACATCTTTTTCCCTAGACCCTCTAGCAGTGGTATTCGGAACAGGTATGAAATTAGTAATATTTTCAGTTTCTCCCACTTGTTCGGCAAGTTGTTGCTGCAAGAGAACAGCTGCAACAACACAGGATGAGCAATGTTTTGGGGTTCTTGTTACTGAACTTGTTACTTCATCAGTGAAGTTGTTTTCAAACATCTTTGGGGGATTGAGAAGTGGACTAGTAATTGTGCCTAACATACAGTATAGAGAGGACATCACTTTTCTTTGGAAACATCTGGAGGGTGTCAGGTTGGGGAAGCCATCCTTAATACATAAAACTGTATGGAACTGGTGTACTATGTGTTATTTAAGTTTCTATTTCAAACCTTTATATTCTTATGATTCTATTTGCAATTATTTAGGAAAATGATTCTGATGCCAAGGTTTATAAACAGAAATACCTCCAAGGCAGTGTGGGATAAGAAATTGAATAATAGTCTTCTGTGTGAAGACAAAAGGAAAGTCCAGCAATAATCTTTTTCAGAAATTTCCCAGCTTTCAGGAAGGTGAATAATAATAAAAAAATCCTGGTTCTCTGTGCATAAAGATAGGTTTGATACTGTTGTTTGCAAGATTAATTTGTTGTATTAGAATTTTTTCCACTTGTCTTATGTCACATCCTACAGCTTCCTTTTTCCTTCTGTCAATTTGAATGTGACACAACTGTGCTATTTCTGAGCTTTCTAAACATGATAAGTTATTTAGCTAGAAAGAAGAAGGAAAATCCCACTTGGGTGGCTGCTGCCTTTTCCAGGCAACAGGACTGGCAAAGGCCTTTTCAGATAATTTGATTGTGATGTAATCAACCATTATGTTTGGGAAAGTCCCAGCTCAGCTGTTCAGCCTGCTCTGCAGAGAACCACAAAACCACAGATAGCAGAAATTTGAAGCAATTAGTTTCCATTTTCTAGCTATCCTCCTGAGCATTTCAGAGGGCTGAAATTCTGAGAATCTGTCACTGGGGTGCATCTTCATTAAGAGAAGTAGACGTTCATATGATGGCAAGTGATGATGTACAAGAAATGGGTCATGCTCCAAAGCAGATGTACAATTTCTGGGCCCACCCCTGACTTGAGCTCCCAGATTTTAGTTGCACAATTGCCAAACATTAATGATGCAGTTACTCATTTTGGGGGTTGACAGCAAACCCCACTTTGTGCTAAAACAGAACAAGTTTAATATATTTTCACAATCAAGAAACTTTCTCCCCCTATTCTCCACTTACCCTGGAATATTTTCTGTCCAATCCCCCTTTTTTTTGCATCGTCATTTCACTTATTCCTTGTGTGATCCACTCCCTGTGGCCGGCTGCCTAATCTGGTACCCCAGAATGATTTTTGATTGTTTGACAAGAAATATAATTTATTCCTGATATTTCAAATGGGACAGAAGTGGGTTCCTACCGGTTCTATAGAATTGGTAGTAACTTGGCGATGACGGCACGGAGCCGGTCCCGTCGGTGTCTTGTTTGGCGCCACCATCTTGGATTTTGCTTCGAATGCTGCGCGTGCTTGCTTCATGCGCGCACACGCAGTGCAACCCTGACTGAACCGGCAGCAAAAATATCCGGAACCCACTCCTGAAATGGAAGTTCACTTATAAGATGTTATTATTCCAGTTTATAGATTTGTAATGGTACAGATTGCTACAGAAATGCCACCTCTAAGGCTGGTGTGGTCAACAACTGGTTCGGAGACTGTTTCCTCACCCTGGTATCTGATCCTCTGCTCCAAATCTACATGTTCATCCCTAACAGATGCCAACAGTTCTATGGGATGAAGATGCTATTAATATGGTAGCTGAACTGCAGAAAACTATTGCTCATTGTCATGTGTTTTGGTTTTTGTTGGACAAGGTAGTGGGTATTTTTTATTTCCATCTTCTGAACAGAAGGCCAGATCCTTTTGTAATTCCTGTGGGCTTATTATTATAATAAAAAAAAAACCAAGTTAAAGGAAATGCAGAGCACGGGTTTTTAAATTCTTTCCAATCCCTTTACTAGCAGTGGTCACAAGAGGCCTTTTTCCCCCATGCAATGAAGTAGTGTATTGTGTCTGCGTTTTGTTTTCCTCTTGTACTACATCCCTGTGTGCTTGAGTGTTATGTATGCACTGGGAAGCATAGAGCAAGGTGGATGTGCTTTGTTCTGGATCATATAACCAGGAAAAGGGCATTCGGCAGCAGTTCTAACCCATATTTTGCTGGCTTCTCCCACCATACCACATTTATTGTAGTCTAATTCTTTTCCATTTGTGGAGAGTCATCTCACTGCTGGTTAGTTGGATGGCATTTTGAGCCCCTTTGCATAGTTTTAACCTACTGTTGTTTTGGAAATAATAAAAGAGAACACTTGATGCAGATTCACATATTTTACATCCAAAGTATTAAGTCCCCCCCCCCCCACCTAACACCAGTGTTTTGCCAATAATAGCACTTGACTTCTAGAGGACCCAAGCATTGTGTTAGATTGGCTTTTGACTTAAATCTAGCAAAGTTCTTACAGGATAGACAGGTGAAGGTCTTTTTGGGGAATGTAAACTGCATTTGAATGGTGCCAAAGGTTAAAACTATATGTTGGGGAAAATACGTATTAAAAAGCATATGCTACTGTTTTGAAGAAGTAGTAGTTTTAGAATGTGATCCAAAATTTACTCCCAATCTGATCTGAAGGCTCACACTTTATCCTTTGGGCTGCCATTTGTCCATGTAGGTGCACCTTACTATTAAAAATCTCTCCATGGTCTCTTAGGTATTGGTAATTGAGAGGGGAGTTTTCAGCAGAAATTGGCATAACTGGGCTTGACATCAGTGGTGAAATCTAAAAATGTTCCCTACCAGTTCTGTGGGTGTGGTTTGGTGGTCATGTGATTGGGTGAGCTCAAAAACCAACTTTCACACTTCACACACAAACACCACAAAAGCCACACAACTGAC
>JANHFT010006276.1:27266-40024 GCA_032467955.1 Pseudoxenodon macrops
ACCCCACCTCCTGCATGCACAGACCCCTGCACATGCCCCGCCCCCACAGCACACCCTCCATATGTGCATGCGGCTCCCTACACATGTTCCACCCCCTGTGCCTGCGCAGCACAGACCCGAAGACCAGCTGCCCAGCTGCCCAGCGCATACACATGCGGAACAGAGCTGAACTGGGGTGACGGCTCGTGTGCCATCAGAGAGGACGCGCCGTGCCATAGGTTCGCCATCATGGTATTAAGATCAATCATATTGAGAATGTTCAGACATGGTAAAAATAATGGATGGTTCAGTCTTATGAGAACAATTCCAGGCTCCTGTGCACTCTCACTTTCTCTTCCCTACTCTTTTCAAAGAAGAAATGGGGAAAATTTACTTCCACATTTGATTAACACCCATGCTCGGAATGAAATGTAATGATGCTTGAATAAACCATGGTCAATAAAACTAATCCTGGTCGACAGTTTACCTGATGCAGCAAGTTGCAATTTCCTGGGGAAATAAAGCTAATACTAAGGATAAATATGTTCTTATTATGGCATCTGAATGAAGGCAAAGGGTTAGACCAGGGGATTTAGTCTTGTCTACGCTGCCTAGCAGCAGCTCTTGAAGGTTTCAGCTAGAATCCTCTTGGCTTAAATATGCTAAGGCAGTCTCCAAGATCCTTGGATATATCCCCAATAGATCTCCAAACATTATTATATTATAATTTTTAATGTGCCAGAAAGAGAATATTATTCAATAGATGACTAAATGATACTAATCCTCATTATCCATGCATTCTGCTTCTGCAGACTTCTGCAGAAATCTGCAGATTTGCTTATGTGTGTCTATAAAAGTGTAATCCATTTTTCATGAAACACAGACTCAACATGGTTCTATGCAGACATGCAGAATAGGGAAAAGTGTGCGAGAGCCTTCCTGCACAGAGTCAACATGAGCTACACACAGGGAAACTGCATTCTTGTTGCATCACAGTTTTAGTTATGTTAACAAGTCTCCATGTCAATATTGCTCCCACTACGACGAATGCTTCAATAACCGTAGTTTCTGCAGTGATTTTCAAGAACATAATTCCCATACATAATGAGGATTGAGTGTAATATTTAATGTTAATTAAACATAAATTACAGGTAGTACTCGATGTACAACCATTCATTTAGTGACCATTCAAAATTATACAATGGCACTGAAAAAAAGTTATTTATAGCTGGTCCTTGCGCTTATGACCGCTACAACATCCCTATGGTCATGTGATCAAAATTTGGACGCTTGGCAACTGGCATGTATTTACGATGGTTGCAGTATCCCAGGATCATGTGATCCCCATTTGTAATCCCCCTTCCCTATTGGCTTCCAACAAGTAATGTCAACGGAGGAAGCTGGACTCACTTAACATACGTTGTGATTCACTGCAGTGATTTGCTTAACAACAATGACAAAATTAGGTTATAAAATCAGGTGCAAATCACTTAATAATTGCCTTCGTATAAATCTTTCGCCTTTTATAATTGCCTTCATTAGCAATGCAAACTGTGGTCTCAATTGTGATTGTAAATCAAGGATCAAATTTAGGTTTTGTCCTAGCCCTATTGTCAGTTGTTTGAGGTCAGCCAAATTAAAGACAGACCCACAAGGATTCTAGGAATAGTACTATTTTTATTCTGGGTATTATAATATGAAAAGCTAGAGTTTTTTCTGTCCTACCTCATACTAAATAAAAACAAGTTGGGGGCTGGTGATAGTGAGTATTTTCTCCTGCTTCTATCAGTCTTCATACTGTCTAACCACTTCTTTGGGTCCCTCCTTAATAACATCCTCAGGTCATCTCTAAATTCTTTCTACATTAACTCACTTTGTTTTGGAATGTGACTGCTGAGATATTTTTCTTGGTCCAGAAAAAAATGCAATTTTACTAGAAATGCCAGGTGTTACACAAAAATATGCACTGTAAATTATCCAGTAATGTGTAAGTTGAAATACAAATAATGAATTGAAGTGATACAAACATATAGAACCATATGGGAAGTATGAAAAGATAATGTAACGTTCATTTGATAATGACTTTGTACTTAGAATAGCTTTTAAACATTAACCTGCTGTATTAGAATATTTAATATTGCTACCTTCTTGACATTTTAATGCCTTTGTATTTATATCTGCTGGTTTTCCCCCCCAATGATGCATTTTTAAAGTTGTTTTGATTATTATTTTAGTAAAGGAATGGAATTTAAATAAACCAGTATAATGAAATGAAAATAAGCTGTATCTATTTTGAGATAACTCAAAGGGGATTTGTTTTCCCCTGTAAACTATTCTTGTAAGAGATGCTTTGAACAATTTTATTAGCTGTCTTGTGGTTTTACCCTTTGTCAAGGGAAGGTCACATCTTTTGAAAAGAAAATAAATGTTAACATCTATCCAGGGCATCTGGGTTGGGGAGGGAAACATTGAAATAAAAATTAAAATGCCCCCCACAAGTGAATCATTGAAAGCTTCACAATTTCTTACTTGCATGTAAGAAGGGATGAAATTTCTACTGCATGGTGGTGTCTGCTATCTTTGGTTCTTGGTATCTACCTCTTTTAAAAAAAATAACAATGTCTCATGTCAACAACTATTTTTTGTGATAATTTATTACATTTATATCCTGCCACAGGAAGAAATTACTCTTGGAATGATGGAACTCATATTACCTATTTTTCCTTACTGGCAAAATATGAAAATATGACACTTGCTGCTGTTTGAATTCATAGATCTGAATTAGATTTAATGTTATGTAATGCTCTGAGTCTCAAAGCAATATAAAAAAATACATACTAATGTTTTTGAAAAATGTGTTCCTCCATTTCTTAAGTAATCAAAACATTGTAATATAAATGTATCTTTTCTCATGGTGTATTGATGTTAGGTATTCACTGCATTTACTGTATATCCCATGTTTCTTTGTCAAAGTGGTACACAGCTCTGATTTTTCCCATTTATCCTACATCATACATTTTGCAAAATAAGTAGAGAGATGTTTGGCCCAGGCTGGATTTTAACTTGGACTTCTCCAATATCTTATTTGTCTCATGGCACAGGCTTCAAAGGGCAAATATTTTTCCATATATCAATTAAACTATATTTCAGAGAAAAGGAAAGAATGGAGTAAAACTTTATAGTTAGAATGCATTTTAGTAAAATACTGACAGAAATAAATCCCTGCTAGTACCGGTAAGAGTGACTGAGTTAATCAATACTTTTCAGTCAATTGCTTTTGTGAGAAAATTTCTTAAATTTTCCACCAGTAAGAATCAAAAGAGAAACTTTAAATCTATTCCACCACCCCCATCTCCCAATTTTTATCTATATTTTCTTAACAGATAAAAATGTATAATTTACTAAAGAAATTGAACAAATGGACATTTGTATGATATGAAGGGATGTTTTTCCACAATAAAAACACTTTTAATTTTGTGACATAGTTGTGGTAAATGGATGGTGCTCCCTTTCCTTTGTAAATCGGTTAAATCTAAATTTTTGGTAGCTTGCCTCTGGGTAATTTATTTTCAACAATATGAAGTACTCCCTATGAGTTAGAAGATTTGTTAATTAAGGGAATGCTTTTGCATTTACAGGCTGCTGAAAATTGCTGTAAGTCCCCTTGGAAGGAACAGTTATTTGAGAATAAACCGATGGACGTAAGAGAGTTTTAGCAATCAGATTACAGTTCAGTAGTGTTTATAGTATACTTATTTGTTGCAAGGACACCAGCTGCCAAGAGAGCCTGCTACAAAAACATCATGCAAATTAGAAGTACAAAGATCACCAGAATGATATGTTTCAGTTTAGGGAGATGAAAAAAGAAAGAAAGAAAACCGAATAGTCACAAAACGCAGGTTGTTAACCCTTTTGTGTCATAGAGCCTCTGAGAGTCTGGTAAAACCCATTAACTCCTTCTCAGAAGGTTTTAAGTGCATAAAATAAAGGCCATAGTTCTAGACCTATGATGGCGAAACTATGGCACGCATGCCAGAGGTGGCACACAGCGCCCTCTCTGATGGCACACGAGCCATTGCCCCAATTCAGCTCTGCAGCGCATTCGCGTATGCCTCCTGCCAGCTAGCTGGAATTTGGCTCTTTGCCATGCATGCATGGGGGGCAGGGCATGTGCTGGAGGCAAGTGCATGCATGGGGGTGGGGGGCACATGTATGGAGGTGGGGCATGTGCATGGGGATATGTCTGCATGCGTGGGGGCGGGGTGTTTGCAGAGGGTGTGCACGCATGTGTGGTGTGTGTGCAGGGCCCATGTGTACATGCATGGGGTGGGGCACATGCAGGGGGCACCCGCGCATGTATGGGAGCAGGGTGCATGCACCGGGGGCTGTGCAAATTGCATTTTTGGGGTTTGAGTATGTGTGCGCATTCACGTGCGCACACTTTGGGCACTCGGTCCAGAAAAGATTAGCCATCAGTGTTCTAGATTGTATCAGAAAGAAACAAGATTCAAAAACAAGAAAAGCTAAATTTCAGATAGGGGTTAGCGACAATATAAGTAGTCCTTGTTTAACATCCACTTGTTAGAATTTATGATGATATTTATGTTGGGTCCTCATAGTTGCAACCATCACAGTATCCTCACAATCACATGATCACAATTCGGGAGCTCAACATCCAGCTTGCGACATCATAGTATCCTACCACCTTCACGGCTGGTTTCTAACAAGCAAAATGGGGAAGATATCAGGAAGTTGCAAATGGGAATTATGTGACTGTGGGATGCTGTAATCCAGGGCTGTCAAACTCCTGATCCGTGGGCCACAAACTGGCCACGCCCCCACCCGGTTTAGCAAAGGTGGAAAAAAAGTCCCAATACATCATGTGACGCCGCCGTGACGATACATGTTTGACAGCCCTGCTTTCATAATTTGGGATTTACCTAATAATGGCAACTGGGACTGCCAGAATTGCAGGCATATGATGGTACAGTCATGTGACATACCTCCATATGCCTTTTTTACTACATTGCTTAGCAACAGAGTTCCAGGTCTCAATTATTATTGTTAGTGGGGACTAACTGTAATATAATTTTTTTCCATCCAAGTTTATGGAATCCTGAAAAACCATCCCTTGTGCTTTCCTGCTTACTCCCATAAACGTAATGTGGTTTAGTAGGTTTATTAATATTTCCCAGCAATTCTCTTCACCAAAAACCCAGAACTGTCCCAACTAAGTCCAATGAGTCCACAAGGCACTTGAAAGTTTCCCAAACAAAATAAATCCACCAGGCAAAACTAAATCCACAATACAAGGGAATTCACAAGGCAGTTCATAAGACATGATCCAAAGTGTCAACCCAAAGCAAGGCAAGAATCATAACGACCTGGTAACACGCAGCTAGGAAATGAACATATTGTTCCCAGATTCGGCTCCAACTGTCTGCTGTGCTAAATAGCCAACTTCTGATCAAGAGGGACGAGGCTACTTGTGAGTAACCATCTGATTTTTGCTGCCTTTTCTCTGCCCTGCGTGTTCTTGAATCAAGTGCAGAAGGCACTTCCTCCTCCTCATCACTAACTGGCTGCAACTGCATGCTTTCCTCTTCTAAAGTCTCAGGGCTGTCCACCTGCAGCTGTGCTTCAGCCAAATCACTCTCAGTTGACTGTTTGGAGCATTAACAAACTCCCCTCCTGATAGTCCTGGGACTAGTTTATCCCCCTATGAACTTATATCTGGGGACAGGGGTGCAATCGACCAGCTCATACCAGCTCAGGAGAGCCAGTAGGGCTGACTGGGCAAAGCGCCGCCCACCTGCGCCAATGCCATTTTCAAGCTTTGCGCATGTGTGGACGATGGCGTGTGAGTGAAGCAAGTGCGTGTGTGATATGCGCACAATTGCGAAGGTAAGTGAATTTCACTCGTCTGGAGAGGTATCTGGGGATGGGTTTGGGGGAGTCATCACATTCAGTGGTGGGTTTCAATTACCGCCATTACCGGTTTGCTATTGGGAGCGTGTGCGCGATGCTTCTGTGCATGCACAGAGATGTCCGGGCAGATGGGCGGGGTCCCCCGCTGCCGTTACTGGTTTGCCCAATCCGGCGTGATTCGGTAGCAACCCACCACTGATCACATCCCTAGGCCCATATCAAGACTACTTATCACAAGACTACTGCTCACTATTCATCCTTGATTCAGAAAAAACTAGACCAGAACAAAACTGATATTTCTATTGCTGTCTTGCCACTGGCTTCCTTCCAGATGACTAAGCCCCCCAGATTTTGTCCACTTGAGCCTGTCGTTGGACAGTGTCAAAATAAGAACAATATAATTCAGGATTTTCAATCACAGGCTTGCGATGAACTCCAGGCATATCATTTTGTTGCATGCTTGTGTAGAGGTCAGGTGAAGAAACCAATGTACATGCATATACCCCACTTTTAAGCAGACATGTGGCTGCATACATAGGTTTCTGTAGGAAAGGAATGTGATGTGAAAATAATGGAATGTGAATCACAACACAAATACCACTGCTTGTGTTATGATGTCATTGCGTGCACATTGTCATCTTCCTGCCACTGTTGTTTATTGCACACATCTGTGAAACCATGAGCGTTTGCCCAGGTTTTAGTTATTTAAAAGCAAGCCTTCTATATAATTCAGGACAATCATAAAACACATACATAAAATAACTCTTTGCTGCTATTTAATGACTGTCAGGATTTTGGCAGCCCAGATACGGTTTGGCTTTGTCTCTGAAATCCTGTAGCTTCATGAATTCCCTAGAACTCCTATACAGTTCCGGCACAAGCTATTCAAATGACAAGCCACCCACATGAGTGGCTTGTCCTTCCATGTGAAGGAAATAAAGATGAATCATCGCTGCCCACCATCTATATGCTTTCTTTGGCATCAAAGCAATCAACTGCTCCGTTAACAGGCTTTAAGGCACATTTCCTCAGGGTTCAGCTTATAGCAATTTTAGATGCAAAAATCAGAGTAGTGTAACACCTCCAGAAATTTCACAGAGCTAGAATAGTACACTGACAAAGACTTATCATTCATAACTAAAATCTTTGTGCCATTGTAGTGTACTTTAGAATTAAGCAACACATGTCTTTGAAAATATTTTTCCCCATACAAATAAGTCAGAAGATAAAATCTGTTATAATAATATTTTGATTCTGTCCTGAGAAAATTTGTACTTTTAAAACTTGTTAGTTATTAACTGATTTGCAATCCATCTTTGAACTTTATCAAGAGCAACTACATATATATTACACACTTAAAACAACTAACAGGAAATAATTTAACGGAATTAATTAGTTTTGAAACATGAAAGACAAAGGTATGAGATGCTCAGTAAGAAATTTTTTATAACATGATCCTAAGTGTGCTTATCTAAGTGCAATTCTTACTATATTTAATTCCAATAAATGGGCATAAATTTGTATTCATTTTTCAAGTGAGTTTTAATTTATTCTATACAAGTCTTCTTAAGAGTATTTTTTATTCTGGATTGCAATGGCAGTTACTTTTAAATACATGACTGTATTCTGAATCTGCTTTTTCTACAAAAGAAAAAATAATATTTTCCGTTGAGGCTTAAAGATGATTTTGTTCTTATGCATTGGAAGTGAACTTCTCACATAATCTCTTTAGAATTTTAAAAATCAACTGGCCTAATACAAGAAATGAAATGTGCATTAAGTTGTGCCTCGAAAGTAGGGACTATGCATGTATTATTTATTCAGTAAGGCCACATTGAAGTTCATTCGGCAGATTATGAGTGATAATTAAAACAGTCAAATGGCTTAAAAAGAAAGCAGAATACCACACGAGAAAAAAGAATAAAAATGAAGTTAGATAAAACATTGGTCTTTGAAACAGCCACATTCTCCTCTGTGTAATATTTTGGATTCCTTATTTGACATGATCTTTTATTATCAATGATCAACAATGTTAATTCTAATAATTTATTTGGAAGTTGTTGACTACAGAAATCCCTAATATTTTTGGCCCAGTGGACACACTGGACTTTTAAGAGCATCGGATAGAGACAGTCACAAAGTTATGATCATGGACATTACCAATTACAAAAAGCATTCATATTCTAGTGTTTCTCAATCTTGGCAATTTAAAGATGTGTGGACTTCAACTCCCAAAATGGATGTTGGGATGTGAGATAATTGATGCTGGCTAGGGAATTCTGGGAGTTGAAATCCATACATCTTAAAGTTAGCAAGGCTGAGAAGCACTGTTCTAGAAGGGAATCAAAGCATTTGTAGCCATCCAAATTATGATTATTATTTTTTGTAAAAATAAAATCCTAGAATCTATGTACTAGTAGGTCCAAAAACAGTGCAGAAGATACAAGGTAGACTTTAGGCTGGTGCCATGCCAGATTTTCAGTCATTTTTCTAAATTAAAAAAAACTTTTAAAAAATTTGGAGCTTGAGGGTCATCAAGGAATTTTTTTTGGGTGAAAAACAAAATGGTGGTTTCTGCCTCATTCCCCCCCCCTTCCCTATGAGCAGATTTGAAATCCTGAGGTGGTTTTGCCTTTCCAGAAGTGTATAGTTGGCATTGGAAATGGAATGGTTCATCCATGGCCTAGTCCTCCATTGGAACCATCTCCTGCTCTTGAAATGTAACTAATCCAGAATGTCAGACTGGCCTTTCCAGGTGCAAAAGAAAACATTCCAATAGATTGTTTTGGAGAGAAACTACTAAATTTTGTGTCTGTGTCCTAAATGGAAACATTCAGAGAATGGAGGAAGATAATAAGTTACAGAAAATATTCACAGAGTGGCTTCTTACAATGAAAGGGCTGATAGCATTACTATTTGCTGCCCAAATGTCTCTTCGACAGAAATTCATTATGGATTTTTTTCCCCCCTGGATTTATCTTTTCAACCAGATCCAGTCCATTTTTTTTAACATGATCTCTCCACGCAGAATGCATTTGGTTTTCTTCTGTTCAGTTTGAAGTTATAACAGCACTGAAAAAAGTGACCTATGACCGTTTTTCACACTTAAAGACCGTTGAGCGTCCTCCGGGTCATGTGATCAAAATTTAGATGCTTGGCAATTGACTCGTATTTATGACAGTAGCAGTGTAGATTCTGACCAGCAAAGTCAACGAGGAAGCCAGATTCACTTAACCATGTTACTAATTTAACAACTGCAATGATTCACTTAACAAGTGTGCAAGAAAAAAAATAGGAAAATGAGGAAAAACCCACTTAACAATTGTCCCGCTTAACAACATAAATTTTGAGCTCTATTGTGGCTGTAAGTTGAGGACTACCTGTTAACAGCTCCAGTTTGGGTCACTTAATCAGAAGGCAGAGGCTAAGCATGGAACAACTGATAGCATTCCCACATAGTGCCCGACTGTCAGTCTCATAGGGATGTATTGGGTATTTTCTTTTCTCTCTGGGCTGTTTTTCTCCCCAACTTTCTGCCAGATTCAGATCATAAAATCCCAAGCATCTTTACCTAATTTCTTCCTACAATTTATTGGGTTAAGAAGCAATTAAAAACAAAAAGGATGGCTGATAGAAATAAAGAGGAAAAGTAAGAATGAAGGCGATGGCATTTCTCCAATATTCTGTGCAATCACGATTTACTGTATTTCTGTTGAGACATGTGGCTCATTAGAGATTTGGAAGGAGCAAGATATAGCTGGGAAAAGTGAGGCTCCTTGGGAAGGAATTGGAAGACGCCGCATTTGGCAGAAATGTGGATCAGTGTTTCTTCAGCTACTGTAAATCCATGATTGGTGGCAATGCATAGATTTCAGATTTCAATGTAATTCAGGACTATTTACTTGGCAATTTAAGCTTGTTTTTTTTAATCAGAAATTGGTTTCCAAATCCTGAGAGAAATTTGGCCCTCAAGAACTGCTAGCTGTGGAAGTATTTGTGATGAAACAGCAGGGAAGACATTTTCTTCTTTGCCAAAGACCAACCTTAGTTTGCTTTTCTTCATATATCTGCAATAAAATCCAGCACTTCTGCCAACTGATTTCACATCCAGAAACAGAGCTGGTTCCTCGCCCAGAACCTTTGCTTCTTTCCCCCACTCGACTTGTAAAAGTTGCTCTTGGCACATTTCTTTCACGAGGGACCCCAGCACACATGTATCTCTGAGGGAAAAAAGGCATTCCAAATCTAAACATTTTTCTAAGCTCCCTTGAAGTTTTTCTCTTCTCTTCTCTTCTCTTCTCTTCTCTTCTCTTCTCTTCTCTTCTCCTATTTTTGGCCTGCAGAGTGCCTGGGGGCCCAGGAGGGCAGAAATACAATGCATGGAGGGCTTGGAACCCAAAAAGTAAGTATACTGGTGAACCAATATTGTGGGCAGCCTTGGCAAGTGTATTATATTCTAATAGTCCAAGACTCTAATAAACTGATTGACTGGTATGCTATATTATAATATTACCATGTTAACTTTTTATTATGCAGTATCTTAGAAGCTACAAAATTACATGTTTTCCTGAACGAGGCACATAACACTTCAGAATTTGATAAAGAGGGAATAACAAAAGGAGGCCAGAGAGAGCCACATGGAGAAATGAGGAATGCCAATGTGTCTATGTTCATTTTTACCGCATAGTTGGATAGGTTTTATTTAAAATACTCATGGAGAATATGGATGTTGTGTGGGGACTAGTGATACTACACTTTATGGGGCCTTGATTTGACTGGGTTTATTCCATGAAGATGGATATATCAAGTACTGAAGCAGTATTAGTTTAAGAAAATGGGGTTTTCTTGCAAATTAGAATAAATCAAACAAACAAACAAACAAAAATTGCAGACATGGGAAATGGGATAATTTGAAATCCAGGATTAAGTGACCCGTGGGGAGAATATTATGACCCCAACATTTTTGTGTGCAGGAATTAAGCAAAGATCTATTTAAACTCCATTCACATGGATTTACCTGCCATTTTCAATTCTCTTATGTCTGCTGCCCCAAGCAGTTTTGAAAATCATAATCTCCTGGGTGTTTTTTTTAAACTTAATAACTGCTTTTTCCTTCATTTCCTGAGTATGGAACCAGTACCTTGCTATGCTGCTGTAGTTTGTAAATTGCTCCTTTCTCTGTGAATGTGAGTGAATAATTTGTTTTTCCCCTTCACTTTTCAAAAAGAAGCCTATTAAAGGGTGACAGGCCTCCTTGAATCTGTATGTAGCTTAAATCCAGCAATGAAATAGAATGAAAAAAAAATCATTATAGGCTTAGAGAAAGAAATGCTACTTCCCTGGCAGCTGTGATTAAAGCCATTTCTACTTCTCTCAGATGTTGCTCTCTCCAATCAGGTTTTAGAAAAAGGGATTTGCACACTATTCCCAGCTCTCTGCAGTCCTCCCCGACTTCCCCACATCCAAGTAATAAATTGCCCAATCACAATCTACCTTAGGCTTGGATGATAGAGTAATATGTTAAGATATTATCTGGGTTTCCAAGTTCCATTTAAAAACAAATCCAGAAGGCTTTCACCGGTCAAGTCTGTGTAAGTATGAAAAACTTCAAACTTTTGCAGGTATAATGTGTCTCCAGTTTTTTTAGATAAGTTTTTTTTCCTCTAAGAATATTAAGTGCCAGTAAAAAAAATCCACTTAGAATATGGAGTTGGGGTGGGAAGGTTAACTTAAGCCTTTTAAAGCTTGTGGGGATATTTGAGAAGATGCGAGGGGTGCTGTCAAAACTTGTTGCCATGAAAGGCTTGATTAATCACAATACCGTCACTTGCTAGAAGAAGAATAGGTAATGTTGTCATATAGCCCTTCCCAGACAGACACTCTATGTCAACTCAATTCAATACCCTTCTCTATTTCTTGTAGAGGTTCCACTTCCAAACAAAGCTGTTTATTTAAAAAAAATCTAAATTAACCTACTAGACATGCATCTTATAAATAAATATACTAGAAATAAACCTCTTGTTTTCATTACATAATGTTCTTTTTAAAAAAATAAACACAAATAAATACAACACTAAATAAAATCAGACGGGACACAAAGTTTAGAAAATTCTATGGGGATATCTGCAGACACATTGATATCTACAGACGTACAAGATTCTGAAAATAACCACTAATTATTTTTTAGCTTTTCTTCTTTTTAAAGAACTGGGTTTCACTTGACTTAAAAACAAATGTATTTATTTAACAGCACACTATTATCCATATATAGCTACAAGAGTTAAATCATTATGGTTATGAATCTTAACATTTTTCCAGTCAGCTCATTATAGTGAATTTGATTACCTGAGTTAGTGATTCTATTGTGTTAATGTAATTCAGTGGCAAAATCTATTAATTATCCTACCTTTTGTATGCAGAAAAAAACTTTTCTGTACATGAGTTTTGAAACATTATTTTTAGACATTATTTAAATCTCAGCTATATGCAAGCTTGGCAGTATTCTACTCTTCCTTAGTCAGTAGATATTTCTTTACTAAGTACGGCATACCTCTCTTATATTGTAAAAATGAGACATGAGCCTTTATGGCATTGAAAAGCAGTCCCAAAACATTGTCTTCCAACTTCATAGGTAAAGTTGACCATCTCGACAAAATATACATACCGTGTTTCCCCGAAAATACGACCTGTCCCGATATTAACCCCAATTGGGCTTTTCGGCACATGGGCTAAAATAAGCCCACCCAAAAAATAAGCCCCCCCAATTACTTTATTGGGAAAGGGGCGGACATTCCTCACGCACCCCACACACCCTTACCGAGGCGTTCTTGCATTGCCCGCCGAGGCAGAAG
>JANHFT010006276.1:40124-53084 GCA_032467955.1 Pseudoxenodon macrops
GCTGGCGGACTTAGCACGAAGTTGGGTACCGAGATCATCTTCGCCCCCGATGGCTTTGCGGATCAAGTAGTGGGGAATTTTTTTTAAATTCCCGCTGCCAGGCCGGAGAGAAGGACCCCCGTCCCCCTTTTCCGAAGAGAAATCCACCCCTTTTTCTCAATCCTCTCTCCAAACGCCGGGATAAGAGAAGGACGCTGGGCTAAAAGCCGGAGCGGAGTCGCCCTTTCTTCGCGGGAAGTTAGGAGAGAGGGAGAGAGAGAGAGAGAGACGCTGCAACCCCTTTTGGCCCCCGCTTAAGTAGTTTATTCTTACTCGGGCTTGTGTTACTTTTAGCGCGGCGTTTGCTTAACCCGCAGCTATCTTCTCGGTCCTTTTGAGCGTGCTGCGATGGGGGGGAGGAAGTGGAGGAGTGGTGGTGGAGAGAAGCTTCGCCCCCGCTTGGCAATCTCTTCCTCCGTCCTTTACGAGCAGCGGGATGGTTTTCATCATCTCCTTCCTTGACTGCCTGGAGGATTCCTGGCCTCTTCTCTCCTCACTCTCCCCGCCCCAAATGTTCTCAGAGTCTCCCAAGTACCAGCGCAGTTTGGCAAAGAGCATGCCGTGTTGTTGCCTTATTTAGCACTTCCTCCAGCTCATAGCTGTGGAATGAGTAACCGCTGACCCAAAGCCTGGCTCTGTTGCAATCCTCCATCGTCACACACAGAACCCATTAAGTGAAATTCCCAAGAGTCTGACACATTAGAGATCTGGGGTTTTTCCTGTAAATCTGAATGTGATTGATTTGCTCCTGATGCCTTCGCCTCCTTCTGCTTTTTGAGAAAAGAAAGCCTCTGTTTTGCTTCTCTTTTCTTCAGTTATTTGGCCAAGCTGTTTTATCCTCTTGCAAACACTCTTCAGCCTTTGACCTTGCCAAATACTTGTCTGCCTGTTGCTGATCTCTCAAATTTGGTGGAGTGGTTAAGTTACTGGTCTAGAAATCCGAAAATTTGAGTTCTAGTAACACCCTAGCCAAGAAAGCCAGCTGGATGAGGGGGGGCAGTCACTCCTCCTCAGCCCAACCCACCTCACAGGGCCCTTGTTGTGGGAAAAACAGGAGGAGGAGGAAGTGGTACTAGACGTGTTCGTAATAAAGGCGTGATAAAAATCTAATAAAATTCGTTAAAGCTTTGTGTCTCCTCCGAGGAGATGGTGGGAGATTAGTTGCAACTTGCTTTATAAGGTTATGCTGGGAGAAGATCAAGAACGCTTGAAAAGCAGCATAGAGGAATAAATCAGGCTAAATTACGTCTGAACTTCCTGTACTTAGGAAATGCTGCTTATGTTTTTAGTAATTTGAGTGAGGGTGAAGGGTGATGTTTATAAACTGGGGCTTGATGCTTAATCCCTCCCCTTTATCTTGTTTCAGATCTAGCTGTATTACTCCTTTGCCAGTTTAGTTTTTGTCCTGCTTTCTTGTCTGTCATTTGAGGCTTTGCCTGTAATTGTACTGTGATGTTCTGTGATCTTCTCATGCAAATTGTTTTTTTGTTTTTGCTGGATTTGGGTATGGATTGCAGTAATCTGTAGACTTCAGAAGTATAAATATTTTAACCCTCTTGTACTTGCTGCTTACTATCATTTGCCAGATTGTTCTTAACATTTTATGCATTTAGTTAGTGGAACACAAACGTTCATTTCTTAGTAATGGATCTGCATTGCTTACTTTATTTATAAGCAGTTAGTAATTTGTAAACTTTTCATCAGAGGCAACATTCACTTAGTTTAAAAATACAAAAAGTCTTGGCCTCAAAACTGATGAGTCTGAGAGAATTTCAAAATAACAAAGCATTTCTGAAATTGTTTTGAATGTTTAAAATTTTTGTTTTAAACATTCCTGCAATTTCTCAGTCAAAGGTTCTGTTGATGGTTTCTTCAGTTTATAGTAAAATATGTAGTTACCTAGCTTTTCAGAGGGAGTCCTAAATACTAACTCACCTTAATTTTATGGAATACTAAAATACATGAGTGGTTCTCCCTTGTTTTAAAAGGACCCATGCAGAAAGTTATATGAATCTGAGGGCTGATTTTATTGCCTTATTGGGTTAGTAAAAAAGTTTCAGAGATTCTAACTACTTGGTATTCTGTAAAAGAAGAATCAGAAAGGCTGTAGCCTTCTAGGAGATGCTGAATTGCCATTCTCAGCAATTTAACCAATGCTGAGGGATGCTAGGAGTGGTAATTCAGTAACATCTGGATTGTGATAGATTACCTCAATCTAAGACCACAATTGAGCCCAAATTTTTTGTTGTTAAATGAGATTTGTTAAGTGAATTTTGCCCATTTTATGACCTCTCTTGCTGCAGTTGTTAAGTGAATCACTGCAGTTCACAAGTTAGTGACACAGTTGTTAAATGGATCTGGCTTCCCCATGGTTTTTGCTTGTCAAGAGGTTGCAAAAAGAGATCACATGACATTGGGACACAGCAATGTCATAAGTAGGGGTCAGTTGCCAAGCATCTGACTTTTGCTCACGTGATCATGGGGATGCTACAAAGGTCAGAAGTGTGGAAAAGTAGTCATAAGCCCCTTGTTTCAGTGCCGTTATAACTTTGAATGGTCACTAAATGAACGGTTGTAAGTCAAGGACTCCCTGTACATACCTTTTCTATAAAAGAATGTCTTATATGGTTGAGATAAACTGAATTAAAATTACTATCGCCCAACTTGTAGTCTTATTTAATCATTTCCTCTCTGACCTTCTGCTTTTGCTGAAAACTGTGTTCCAGATTCCTCGTGGGCTATTCACCTGACAAATTTTAATAGAGCTCTGATTGATTAATCTCTATGATACGTAGTTATACGTCTCTGGTTTAATGCTGCTTTTTACTCTTTTATTTTGCACAAATTCCTCTTAACTCTTTCTGGAAGGCCCCCTCCCCCCCAAGGATTATAATGAAAGGGTGGTGGCATGAATCATATTTTACAGTGCTGTGACAGTTGGCATTCACAAAGCCTTGCTGTGGGGAATCGGATTGTGTCGTAAATGCAGCATGCCAAGTTTTTCCCCCCGTCTTGGTGTTCAGGCAGTGTTAATCTAATTTCAAAAAATATAAGTATCTGGCTGAGCTTATTGTTTTGAAAAGTAGTGCAGCATTATTAATGAACAAACCGGTTTGTCCTGTCCTGCTGCCATAGATCCCTCAGGCCTGTTCTTTCTACTCTTTCCCAGTTTTGTTTTCTGTCTCTCCCAATCAAATCAGCATTGTTAGCCTAAATATGTAATTTTATTTCCAATCTATAACATGTGGTTGAGACAGGTTGAGACCCAGTACAGTTATACCCTCATTTGGCCAGTATGATATAACTCCCTGTTCAAAGACTGGCTATGTTAGAAGCATCTTGTACCTTGACAAAATCAAAGAAGACTAGCTTCCTTTTTACTAGCATCTCCAGAATATGTTTAGCAGTGAATGGCCAAATATTTGGTGTGGTTCTTGAGATTTTTCTAGAGTTTCTAGTCATTCAGCATGTAGGGATGGATATGTGACAGGAGACAGAACATGTCATAAAATTAAAATATGGTTGGGCCTGTACCATCCAAAGCCATCAACTCAACATCTCCAGAAGATGGGAGTGTCTTAAATCTTTTAAACACAGAGGAAAGAAATTTGAAATGGGAAAAAATGTTAAGAAAAATGGATGTTTGTTTAGTTTGTATAGGTTATCTTAACTGGCTTCAGTCTTTGACTTCATACTATTTCCCATATAACTATTGTGGCAAACAAATTATTTAGACGTGTTCCCACTTTAATAGAAGTGTAAAGTAATAGAAACAACAAATAATGAAGTCAGCAATACAGGGGGGATAATTAAGGCTGACCCATAGTACTATGTATACAGTATGCCTATAAAGCTATAATGTTCTGGGACCATGATTTAAATAGGTCACAAATGGCTAAGTTCACATTATGCAAATGCAGTCACTGGATTCACACAATATATAAAAACAAAATCAAAGAACTGCAATATGATTTTATATTTGTGAACTCTGATTTGGTTGTGTTTGAAGGAACATTAGATCTTTTCCGGCATCCTTTCCCTGGCACTAGGTTATCCGTCACACATGGTTTGGGGTGAAATAAGTGGACCTAACAAACTTACTGGGTGCTAGGAAACTGGTAACCATCTAAACCAGCTAGTAATTTAATATGAGTTGAGTAGAGCTGCTAGTTCATGGCTGCCAAAATTGGAAGACTACTAGAATTTACTGAATCTTTTGGCTGCCAAATGAATTGTCCAGATTTTGGTAACCTTAATTTAGCTGCTAGCCCATTTAAATTTTATATCTAGCAACAGAAATACTGCATTTTGTTGATTTTGTATTAATCTAGAGTTGAATGTAGGTAGAAAAGTTGCCTAAAATTAGGGCCATTATAAAATACATTTCAGAATGTTGATATTGCGTTGTTTTGGCTCAGTTTTGTCAATCCTACCACTCTAAATCGAGTTAGCTTTTTTCATATTCACTAGCAAATGAACTAGGACCTGGTTTATTACTTTGTGAGACTTCAATAAGATACTTTATGTCCACCTGTTCACTGCTATCACTTGAAACTGTACCTCTTCACCACTTGTCAAACACCCACTGTTCTACTAAATGAGATGCTCAGAATTCTTGAGTCTAAATGTATGGCTGTGGTACTGAAAAACTTTATAGAGAGGGGAATGGCACCATAGAAAGTAAATGGTTCTGGCTGAACTCTGCCTAGGAAAATTCTTGCTATAGTTGATATGCCTTGCTCTCTTGGCCCAGTATGTCACATTGGAAAGACTGTGGAAAGACTAAACATGTGGAAAAAGTATGACGTAATACTGTGGCATATTGATTTTGTCTACAAGTTGCTACTTAAGATGGAAGATGACTCAGTGGAAACAACTCCTGGGGGGTAAAGACAACCTCCTAGTGTTTGTTTTATGTCACATAGGAAATGGAGGAAGATATATTGCAAAATTAGTGGCAACAGTATTTAATGAAGAATACATCCTATATTCATCTGACCTGAAACCTTTTGGGTCTTGTAGAGCAAGGAAAGCATAGTTAGGAAATATTGGTTCTGTCAACTGCAGCAATGGGATGAGGAAAGAGGATCTTGTGTGGTGATCTAGCATCAAGTCAACATGCGTACAGAATGTACACAAGCATCCAGAAAACTTAGCATTCCTCCGGTGTGCTGAGCCAAGAATCCAAAAGCATGGGTTAACTTCGCCTTTCTGCCCAGAGACTGAGTCCTTTTAAACTTTGCAGCCACACCTCTCTTGACTGTATCCCAGTTTCGACTCAGTCTGTGCCCAAGAGAGAGACATTTCAGGAAGTTCAGCACTTTCCAATAGAGCAGAGATAGATTCTGCAAATAATTCCAAGCAAGATGTGTCCGTAGTTATTATATAAGATCAGATTTGAAAGCATCAGTGCTCAGCATGAGAACTTAATATTAGCTTTTGTATTCCTGCTGATATAAAGAAAATATTATGTGGTAAACCTGTTGAACATCGACTTTTCCTTGGGCCAGAAATACAAGAGGGTTGCATTGCCAGTTAGCAGCAGAACCTATCTATGGAGGTGTGAGAAAATAGTTGAGTCTGATCATTTTCAAGCAACTGATTATCTTACTTTTAATAGTTTTCTTTTTAAAAGCTTTCATGAGACTTGCCTTTTTTTAAGTATACTGAAACTTAAGAGGAATGACCCCGGATATGTTCAATCCTGAAGTGAATAAGAAATGTTTCTTTAAAAGAAAAACCGTATAATGTCTTTTATATGCAGACATGCATTGCAGTTCTATATACATACCGGTATCTACTTGCAAGTAATCTTCTCTGAGTTTAATTTGAGGTTATGGGAATGTGGCTGTGATATGGAGAATTATGTGAAATCTATATATACTGATATCACTGCAAAGCACTAAGCTTTTGTAATATGCACACCTTTTAACGTATTTTTTATGATTATATGCTAAGACTGCAATACAAATGAAATTGAATCAGTGCTATTTGCCTCTGAAAAGAACATTCTTTCTTAAACTCATTATATACCCAGTAAGTCAAGCTTTCTAAACAACTTGACATTCTCAGAAGTTTAAGTCACGTATAAGATCTGCTGTCATTGCTAACTATTCTCAGAAAAATGTTGAGAGTTAGCATTTACAGCTTCACTGAGAAGCAGTCCACTTAACACACATTGGTTTTTTTGTAGATACATGTGGAAGAACATGATCTCCCTTTTCAGTCAGGCCAACATGTATATTTTTGCCTTAACCATCAGGTCTCCATACTGTGTATTTTCACATGAGTCAACTTCTTAACAGTCTCTCATTTCCACTTCCTATAGACAAAGCTTCATTAACATTAATACTATACCAGTAGTGCAATATATTCTACTCGCTGGAATCACATTAGGAAAAGGTTGTTACAAGGAGTTCACAATCTATCAAGCTTCCCCACCTTGCTCTTTGTAAATGAGACATCACAATGATAATTAAATAAGTATAGCTTATGGAATCTCCCTGTTTTTGGGGAAGCAAACACACATTTATTGTAATGACTACTTAAAACCCCTCACATGAAGTGGTCATTTGCTGTGCCTTAATCAACATTCTACAGCTGGCCAAATGCTGATATATTTCATTTAATCACTTAACAGATTTTGCTTTTAACCTTGTGCTAGGCAAAATAATAATAATTTGAGGGGGATGCACACTGATTATCTGACCCAATGACCTCTGGACTCAGAAAATGGGGGCTGATGTTCACGAAAGCAGGTATCCTGAGAAACCTACTGTATTAATTAAGGGTTAGCCTTTCTGATCTAGTCTTTAGTGTAATTCAGCAAAAATGTTTATTTATCAGGGTCTCTTTTCTGAATGCAGTGAAAAATTCAAAGCATTGTATGCAGAAATTTACAAAAGTTAAATATGCTTTGGATATTATTAGTATATTATCTATTTGACACATATATAATTTATATGTTTGACGCTTGAGATGTTTTTAAATTAAAAGGAAGAATCTCTGCAGTCCTACAGAAAAAGGATCTAATTGTATCTAATCAGGGGATTTGAAGGAGCTTTTTTGTGGGGACAGGAAAAGTAATATTTCTGTAAACAATACGGGCATCCTTTTGGTAAAACAAAACTTCCAGGATTTTCAGTGAGGTATGCAGGTGATCTTGTTTGGCCACTTTGCCTGATCTAGAATCTTAAGCTGGGTCAAGCCAGGTTAATATTTTGGAATAAATGCACTGGAAGAGTATTGCTGTAAACCAGACTAATAAGGCAAAATGCATCCTGGAAGAAGGAAATGACAAAGTATTCTCGTATTTTGCCAAGAACACTGCACTGGATACATCTGTGTAAACACCAGAGGTTGAACTTGACTCTAAAGTAACTTAACTTTTTTTTTTTTAATGGAGTGAATTACTATTTTTGTGGCAATGTCATCATAAAAATGTCCTTTGAGAACTAGATTCCTGGTAACTGTATGGACTTATTTTCTAATTTTCTAGCCATTGCCGCCTTCTGGGATATTTTTTCAGTTTTTTCAGTCTAACCTAAGGTCCTGAGATTTCTTAGTGGTTGCCATCTAAATGTTAAAAAAGTCCAACACTGCTTAACTTTTCCAAGTCATCTCTCCCAAATTGGATAAATGATGTTTTTGAGGCCACCTTGATTTAAAATGTTCATAGGAGTAAAGCAAGAAAATAATTATCTTTCTTGACCTGAAAGTAACTTCTGCTGTTACTACTAATGCATCTATTTACCTAATTAAATATCTTTATTTTATAGAATAGGATGAACAGTCTGTCCAGATGTTATTGAACTGGAGTTCCCAGCAATTCTGGTTAAAGTCTGGGGACTATAGTTGAGGAATTCTGGAAACTATAGGTGAAGAGCCACACATGTTTCTAATATAACTTCAACCTTTTAAAACCATGAACTAGCTTGGAATTATTACATGTAATGTATTCATGTATTTAACTTTATCTATTTCCTAGGGATGGTGATAGGGATACTACATCAGTCAAAACCGATGATTTTGCAAAGCAGAATTAACCATAAAGGTCGCAGGCTATGTCTTAATTAGTTGCAAATTTAAAAAGTTATGCTAATCTTTAGGCATCCTGATTAGATTAAAACAGTTAGGATGGACATCATGCAGGAATTTAGCTGTACAAACAAGCCTGGGGTTATCTTCATAGTATATCTGAATACAGGCTAACTACATCTGGAATATCCTAGATTTAACAAGTGGGAGAGTGCCAGACACTTAAATAATTAAATCAAGCTTTCTTGACACTAAAAAGTTAATCTGATATGGCAAACTAGTTGAGAGGCATAGCTAAAAAAGTATACATATACTAAGCACGGAGGTAGAATGCATCTTTGTGCTGAAAAGATTTATGTTAAACTCAAATCAAAAGGTAGTATATAGTTAAAACACACACTTTCTTCAAAACACACCCCATATGCAGTTTTAATTACACAATTCTGTGCGCTCAGGAATTTTAATGCCACAATGGTAGAGTGGTGAAAGTACTTGTCTAGAAGGAAAAGGAGACCCAGAAGCTCACTGGGTGACTTTGAGACAGTCACTCATTCCTTCATCCCAATCTACCTTATAGTTTATATATATATATATATATATATATATATATATATATATATTATTGTCTTGCTTTCCCCCCATCCTGAGAGTTTCAGCTTCCTAAAAAGGTGTTTTTATATACTTTTATATGTAAATATCCAGTAAATATTTAATTGGCAGTATATATGTAATCAGCTTGACTAACTTCATCCGGGCCTCATAATATTCAACTCAAAGGGAGGGAAAAGGGGGAGGGGTAGATATGTAAACATTGCTATTCTTTAAAAAGAGCCCCAAGTTTCAAATGATTTGCTTTGCCTGAACAAAGCCCTCCAAATTTGCCAAATTTGCTTTTTTGTAAAATAAGCTGGCAATTTTACAAGGGATCCATTAGGCTGTCAGTTATCATTTTTTTTCTGTACTAGAAATATTCACTAGATATATACTGCATTGGGAAAAAAACCTAGATAAGAACAGAGTTGCTATGCATTCCATTTTTTTCTATAGCTTCCACATTCTTATGAAGAGGAACGGAGATATGATGTACTTGATTTGCTGGCTATGACTTGCTTTTAAAAAAAATAAAGCCTTACTTGGGTTCAGAACATACGGTTAGCGTGATGTATAGATGCTGGCTTTGGTTTTTTTTAAAAACCCCACCATGACTTCATCACAATACATGTGCCAGAAAGGTTTTTGACGGAAAAGGAGTTCTTGCAGATCTGACAGTCTCCTTGAGCCTGGCTCTTAATCCACTCTGCAGCTGAATCCTTTAGCTACTAGAGTCTGTCATTTCTACATTTAATCCAGTTCCAGTGTATTTTCTGAGCATTAAGCAGCTTTTACCCATATTGAGTGCCAAGTGAGATTAGTAAACATCATAGGGAGGAGCAGAGGGGTGGAGAAGCAGATTTTCTAACCTACAAATCGCTGAAAGATTTACTTCTCAGCTACCAGCCACAAATCTGTGCAAGCACACAAACATGCCTTGAAGCTGCTAGTTAGGAATGAAACTGCAGAAATATATAAATATTTACAATCCTGATAGTTAACTGTACAACTAATGTGCCCAATAATGCATAAGAATAGTATTAGAGCAGAGAGTGAATATACTTTTATTGAAATGGCTCTCAGGAAATCCAGCAAACTTAATTCTTTTTCATGACTTCAAAAGTTTAGGGCCCACTCAAAAACTATAGTTTAATAACCAGTTTGTTGCTTTTCAGACCTGGTGCTAATTCAGAGCACCCATTTGCCGATCATCTTGAAGAGAATCAGATTCTGAGGGAATCTTATTTGTGGCTTTAGCAAAAGAAAGTATGATTGAAACCTTCAAATCTATCCAAGGATTTTCCGAAACCACAGATCAGAATTTCCTACTATAAATGTCCCATTTTCTGCTGTTTTCAGTAAGACAAATAATTAAACTTCAGATTACTCTATTTAATCCTTATTAATGTGTACATGGCAAAGAAAATAAAACAGCCAAGCAATCAAGTGCATATTTTCACATCCAAAATTCTGAGCCAAGAAACTTAGAAAATGAAGCATCGATGTCTCATTAACAATTTGCAGCCCGCAGAAGTACATTTATTTTTTCAGTACCCCCCCAAACAGAGAAATGGGTATGGCAAACCTGTATATCTGACCAGTTCAAGTGACAATACACTTTTAGGAAAGCTGCCATTTTTGTTAAGTTGCCAAGGGGGCAAAGAGAGGTGAATTAATTTGCTTCTTTCCTGGGGAGCTGCCTCATCCACGATCTTGCATAATGTTAGCCAATGAAGATGCAAAACTCTCTGGTGGGGTGTGGCACTCATGTATGACAGGTGGGTTTAAAAACAATTCTCAAGCCAGTAAAACATCGACTTTAATGGCACTGTGATACTTGCCAGTCTTGATTTTTCAAACATGCTAGTTCTTGATTCTGTTCTGACTCAGATAGGAGGTGCAGGAGGAATGGATCCTATTAAATCTAAAACAACACCCTGCTCCCTCCCATACATGGTCACACATACTCACGTGTGCACTCTTTTGTGAACGGTACATAATTCAGCTGTTTACTTAGGTGGGCAGTCAGCTTGGCCATGTTTGTTCAATTTCCCAGGAACGTGCAAAACAGAACAACCGGAGAAAACAGAAAACTTGCCTTCCTTTACACAGCAGGTGGACAATTGTCTTCCAACGTATTTTATCTTGCTACGTATCTGTTGACTTCATCAAAATTAGGAAGGACAGAGACAAGTGTGTCTTTATCAGGGCTATTCATTTTTAATCCAATCTGTAGGTGAATGGAACAAGATAGTGCAAGATTGGATTAAAATGGCAGATTAAAAAGCCCTGATTAAGACACACTTGTGTCAGTTCCTTCCTAATTTTCTCACACTCTAGGCACATGCAGATTTAAATGCAGAGATCCTAGGAGCAAATATTTCTGATATCATAGGGGGGTTGGAGGGGTGAGAAGAGAGATTACAACCAATTCTTCCTGCAGCTCCCTTAAACAGAACTGTGTGAAAGGTGGCATGGAAGAAATGCAAAACTAATTCCTTCCACTTCTGAATCAGAGGCTCTACTGCAAATAGAAGCAGACCTTTTTTTTGGGTAAAAACAACTCAGCGACTAAAGCACGTTGGAAGGTTTTGCAAATTTTTAGTTATAATGTTTATTATTCCTGTTGCAAAAGTTGCTTCATCCAAGCTTGCAAAGCAAGATCATGTCTAATTTCCTTTTGGTTAAGCTAATTCTAGGTTAATTGACTCAGATTTCAAGTGCAAAATTTCTCTACCTACATACAAGTGTATGTAGTGTGCATATCTCCTTATTTTACCTCATCTTGATTTTCAAAATCGTTTTAAAGAAATTTAGGGTTCCCTGGAGGCTTAGAGTCTTTGGACAGAAAATCAATAGACATCAGTGGACAAGCTTCCATTAAAGAAACTTTGCTTGTCAGTATAAATCTTTCAATTAAAAGTATAATGTGGAACAAGAGTTAAGCAGGTTCTTGTGGATGCACACAATTAAGGCAATCCATTAACCTAGTCTAAAGCATTACCCTGTTTTGTTTTTCAAAAGCACAAAGGTTTCTCACGCAATGTATTAGTTTCAGTTAAGCTAAATCCTTCAGTTTGTAACATGGTTTAGGTTTAGCATGATATGTGTTGCTAGCCATGTTTTGACAGTGGCAGGATGCAGGAAAGGTTAACTGAGGACTAAAACTTAAGAGCCAGATGTCTGCTATCATATCTTCATCCCAACAGTTTATAAGGGACTACAGCAACCCTTCCGTCTAATTACTTCCAAAACTAGCAAGACAAAAGTTTAGCTACTAATATTTATTAAACAAATTTACATAGGATTTTTTGGGCTTGGAGGTCTCCAAGATGCATTGACAAGGTTTAGGGCAGCTTTACTGTAGCAATAAGCTCACCAGATTTACCTAACATGACTTAACGGACTGTGTTATTTGGACAGAACCTTATTGAGAGAATTCTAACGGCAGCCCCGAAGGGCAAACCTGGCACTCCCACAGCCTCTCCCCTCATGCAGTTACCACATAACCTCTTGGCAGCCTACGTGGTCCGGAGGGTGTCTCAGCCAAAGTAAATCTTGTGCTCTGCAGTTCATTAGGTGTTCAAATCCCCCGTTTACAAAAATGCTGCTTTTGAGACTTGCTGACCATTTGGAAAATTTGTAATCTTTTACATCTGCTCTGACTCCTGAAGTTCCTTTCAAAAAACCCTTTACTAAGGGTAAAGTGGTAAAAGGTTAAGTCTTACAACAAGAGCTCTGAGCAAGAAAAGAGAAGTATCGCTTCATTCAGTCTTATGACTCCACAGTTCTAAGGAAGTTCAGAGAATCCTGTCAGCAGACTCTGCTGAAGTTATTATGGTCATGCACCGATTCAACTCTGTAGGTATCAGACAAAAGGCCTTGTTGTGCAAGACCTCCACCCCATCCCGCCAGCTAGTCAGAATACAAACTACAAACTAAGTCATTTTTGAATGGAAACTAATCCTATGGGCTCAGAGAGGTAGAACACTTGGATTATGTGCCTTCAAGTTATTTTCAACTACTAATGTCCACATAGATTTCCTCCACGATCTGCCCCTAACTTGGTCTTTCAGGTCTTCAAACACTACACCAGTGGTGAAATGTAAAAACATTTCTACCGGGTCTGTGGGTGTGGCTTGTAGCCGTGGCTTGGTGTGGTCATGTGACTGGGGGGGTCAAAAGACAGAAACTCATTTTAACAATGTCCTGCTGTAGCAGGGTTGGGCTAGATGACCTCCAGGTCTCTTCCAACCCTGGATTATCCTCTGAAGCTGCCTCTAGTGCCAGGTT
>JANHFT010006276.1:53184-79914 GCA_032467955.1 Pseudoxenodon macrops
CCGTTTTTTTTTGCCTAGCAGGCTTCAAGGGAAGCTTGCTCAGAGCAAAAACGGACTCCCCCCTCCCACCTCTCTTGTTTTTGGCTCGGCAGCGCGGGGTGAGCGAGCGGCGATGGGGGGGATCGGTTCGGGGGCGTGGCCAGCCACCAGCTTACCGGTACGGGTAAACCAGGCCAGATGTCTGGTAATGGTTCTGCCGAATCGGACTGAACTGGGAGCATTTCACCCCTTCACTACACCCATTGCCATTGTAACTGGAATCATTCACCGTGCTGCTGCTCATTCTTTTCTTTCCTTCCACCTTTTCCAGGAAGCACTTGCGCTCATATTGAATGTGTGAATTACAAGAACACGGATGTTAACACAATAGGCAAGCTAAGAGGAAAAAAGGCTAGAATTCCTTATTTAAATTATCTAAAGATAGCATTTTACGTAAATAAAGAGTGGTCCCCGAAGACCATCCACTTAGCATGACTTTCGACTGCTTACAGTATACTAAGTAAGAAAGAGGTGACATTGATTTCTCATATCAGTAATATACTTGGACCAAGCCAGGTATATAGGTTGGTATCCAAGTTATCAAACGAGATAAAGAAGAACCAATTCTAAATGGCAGAAAATTACAAACTTAAGTGTTACTCTGCTAGAACAGAACAAAGCATTATGCTTAGTTCATAGTGCCCAACCAAATACCATTAGTCATGAGCATAAAACATGTACTGAGTACAACTGGCACTCAGAAACATATAGCCTTGGATCTTCCAGTCTATTCATATGAAGTTTGTAATAAACCTGGTATTGTTCATATAAAGTACATTGTTTAATGCTCTTTATGCCTCAGCATTGTGTTTCTGAGTGAATCAGATATCCTATTTCAAATGAAAACTTTGTTCATTTGTTTAATCTGGTTATTTAGTTGACCCTTTGTCTGGGTTTCTTGGTACAGTAAAAAAAATAAGTCATTTTTTGAGTTGAGTTCAACTCTTGTTGATTTCATGGATATTCCATTGCTTTTGCAGAATGTGTATATCAAAATTTGAAAGTGGTGGCAATGGAGTTGTGATAAATCATCTTACAGATTTTGACAGCACACATACATGGACAGATGGACCCTTGTGGACATATCCATGTGCTAAAGTATTGAACCACAAACTAATCAAACAGGCCAGATTCAGTGGCCAATATTTACCATATTAAGATTAAGATTAAGTTAAAACTAAACAGCATACTATTTTGTATGAATGTAGCCACTTGAGACTCTCATTGACCTGATTTAATATACCTTTTTGAACGTGGATTTTCAGCACTTACTACACCCACAACAAAATCTGAAAAGAGTTTGAAAATTTGATTACTACTTTAAAATCATTCTAGGAGTTGATGACAGATCTCATTAGCTGCAAGATCATGCATGCAATTACATCTTTTTATTCAAGGTATTAAATATAAATGGGAAAGGGTATTACTAAAACATGTTTTATGCCAATATTTTGATTTTTTTTTAAAGAAGAGTTAATGTTCTACATATAGTCTATATATTTTGCTATCTTAGTGTTGATAGTATTAAAATTTGAGAAACACATGATTTTGAATGAAGTCTTTGATTATGTAAAGTGCCCCATTTTACCACTAAAACCTATCTATACTCTTTCAATTAAACTCCTGTAGTTGCTAATTAGAAGACATGTGATTATATATGTCTGGTCCTTGACCTTGCTTAGCCTTTGTTAATACACACCCCATCTACTGTTTTCAACTCTTTTCTTGTAGTAAAATCTGTTCAGTCTTTTCAAAACTCTTTATCAGCAACAGAATGACTGTTGAAGAAAAGTTGCATTGATGAGTCAATAAAGTGAATGCAGTCTGAGTTGGCATATATAGGTGTGTCCATTATGTCTCTTCTGCAAAGAGGACAAAAGTGAATCACACTGTATGAGTTCATGAGTGACATGCACAAAGAGTTCCCAATACCCCTGGCATCAGAAGCCAAAACTTGCTAGCAAAATATATCCTGTTTGCAGAGTTCTGATCATGCAAGATTTACATAGAGCCTCTAGTTCAGGGATGTCAAACTCAAGGCCTGGGGCCCGGATCCGGCCCACGGGGTGCTTAGATCTGGCCCTCGAGGCTGTCCTGGAAACAGTGGAGGACTGGCCCATGGTGCTTCTGTCAGCGAAAACAGAGCTCAGGAGGGCTGCGTGCGGCTCTCCCAAGCCTCTTTTTTGCTGGCAGAGGGTTGCAAGAGACCATCACAATCGAAAATGGAGATTAGAAGCCCGTTTTTGTTGGCAGAGTGCTCGGGCTGCCACATGCGCCCCCAACATGAGTAATGTTGAGCTGGCCACGCCCACCCCGGCCACACCCTTCCCGGCCCCTCAAGGTCAAACACAACCCTGATGCGGCCCTCAATGAAATGGAGTTTGACACCCCTGCTCTAGATTCTGCAGCTTGGCATACCGCCATACCTTGTTATTTTGGAATTTCTGAAGCCATTTGGCAGCCTCGGTAAGTGGTACCGAGCTTGTATCAGGTACTTTGATCTAATTCTCAAAGCTGTAATTTGACACATAAACATTCCAGAAGGACATTCTAATGGATGGTGCAACCTTTGGGGCTGTGGATAGGTGAATCTGAAAGGCTCCTTCTAGTCCTCAGTTGTTCATTTCCCATTCTGCACACCGCACGTTCTCAGTACTGCTGCTGCTCCTCAATAAATGGATTAAATTATACTTGCCTGCAAACTCTGATACTTCTGTTCAAGCAGACGGAGAACTTGTTTTCAAAAAGAAAGCCACAAGTTACCAAAGTAACAGAACTACCCACTGATTTTGGAATGGAGTCGCCTGCAATTTTAAATTGCAGTGTCTCAGTCACTGCGCTATCCAAGGTTCAATGGTATTCGGCAGGAAGTGGGCTTATCTCGTAGCGCTGTAATACAGTCCTCCCTGGTTTCTTAAAGGCACAAGGCAAATGGGCTCTGATAAAATCATGTCGTTTGACATCTCAACCTTGGCAAAGTCACTTTGGCTTTTATGTATTATAGAGCAGTTTATCAGTTGTAGCAATGCTAGCATTATATCTAGCTGTTAGTAGGCCTCAGCATTGAAGCCTTTTTAAAAAAATGTTCAAAGGGCAGTTACTGAGTTTGCTTTATAGCGGGTAATGTTCTTAATGGAACACCTAATTCAAGTGAGTTAATATTTTTTACAGACTAGCCGCTTTGATCCTCTGTCAGCTAAATTTTCAGATTGAGGTACAAACAAATCTATCAGTTTTAACTTGAATGTAAAAGCCCCATTTAAAAACATTTACTATTATAGGTAAAGGATTCAGAGAAGCAAATGGTTCTCTTTAAATATTAGCATTCACAGTCTGGGGGGGAAAGTACACTTGACTAGTAAAATAAAAGTTGGTTGCATGATGTTTGGCAAAAAAGTGAATTGGTGACAATGCTGTAAGAAAGTCATTACGTTTTGCCCACTGTATCAAATCTTGTTTCCATCCTTAAAATTAACTATGGAGGAAAGGCAGCACAAGTACAAGAGGGGCAACAAATTATACTACTACATTCTTTCAACACATTAGGTCCTATTGTGATGACCTGACAATTCCTCAAAGGAGTTTGAATGGCATGAATATTGCTCAATATACAGTCCCAATTAGTTATATTACCAATCTTACCTCCCTTGCGATTTTCTGCACAGGTACCAATGTTTCTGTTTTTCCTGTAAATCTTCAATATTCATTAATTTTCCTGTTGTTTTGGCATATAAGAGGCTCTCAAATACTGGGATGTGGTTGTGTTCTGAGTTAACAAATCAAGCTGTTAAAGTCACCATTTTGAACCTCTCCTTGTATTGCTTGGTCCTTGGTCTTCAGTTGTTTGTTTCTTTCTCTCTCCCTCTCTCTCTTTCTTTTTAGGTGAGAGAAACCGAGATTATGGATCCAAAACTGAACATAGAGGAATTTGCATCTGGTGACTTGCCAGATGATGAGGATGCAAGGTCAGACTTAACAGTTGATTATGATGAAGGTGATGAGTTCTCAGGTTCAGGAGATGAACAAGGTAGGTCTTTCTCAGAACTAACTCCTGGTCAAATTCATGTTTTGTTCTGTTTTTGTTTTGCTAACTATGTATCAATGGGAATGGTGCTTCAATATGTAAAAGACCGATTCGCTGTACTACAAGGCTTGGGGAAAATTTTATGTTTAGTTAGAAAATGAATATAAATGAAAAAGAGAAGGGGGAAAAAGTGAATGATAAACGCAGAAGCAACACTGTGGAATAGACAAGTGGGGGAAGGGGAAAAAAGGGAAACGTTGATGGTGATGAAGTAGACAAATACATAAAAGAACTAAAATTTTGAGACTAAGTAAATTAATATAAAAAGGAACAAGTGAAATGTAAGAAGATGCAAAATGAACTCAAAGTTGCCCAGGAAAAATGGAAAAGCTGCAAAAGGAAGGAGGAAAGGAGAGGAGAGGAGGAAGTAGGAGGGGAGGGGAGAAAAGGAGGAGAGGTAGAGGGGAGATGGTGGTGAGAGAGAAAGGAAATAGGAAAGGAAGGAAGGGAAAGAAAGCGGGGCTGCAAAGATTTGGAAGGGGGATGATAAAAAAGCAACCTTGAAATAATAAAAAATGAATAAGATGATTTGGAATGTAAATATAATTGTTACGTTAAAATATATGAAATATGGAATGTGAAGATAAAATATGTAAATGTCTATGTGGAAAATAAAATTAAAAAACCTTAAAAAATATGTAAAAGACCATAGTTCATAAATCTGAGGTTACATTTCAGCTTAGACTTAATGTGCTGCTGTTTATTTTGCTGAATACCATTTGTCTAATACATTTGAGATGATAGTATTGAATTTCTTGGCTTTGACCTGGGAATGTGTTTATGCAAAATGGTTCGTCAGCTGGGTTGAATTCAAGAACTTTGGAGAACTTGCTGCTTCATATTTTCTGATCGTTCAAATGTAACCCACCTGGTTCACATATTTAACTTGTAATGCTTCTAATACCCTTGTTTCTACATGTCCAGCAATGGGAGAGCTTCGCATTGTCTGAATTTTATAAATCTCCCTTCAAGAAAACCTGCTATCCTCTAGGTCAGGGGTATCAAACTCAAGGCCAGGGGGGCGGATCTGGGCCGCAGGATACTTAGATCTGGCCCGCGAGGCCGTCCTGGAAACAGCGAAGGACCAGCTTGTGGTGCTTCTGCCAGTGAAAACTGAGCTCGGGAGGGCTGCACATGGCCTTCTCAAGCTCCGTTTTCACTGGCAGAGGGTTGCAGGGGGCTGTGGCAGCCAAAAACTGAGCTCGGGAGCCTGTTTTTGCTGGCAGAGCACTCGGGCCGTCACAGGCGCCTCCGACACGAGTGACGTCAAGCTGGCCACGCCTACTCTGGCCATGCCCACCCCAGCCTCCTGACATCAAACATAACCCAGATGCCAATGAAATGGAGTTTGGCACCCTTGCTCTAGGTTAATTTGATATGTTTTTAACACTCTTTTTGGGGAGCATGGCTTTTGACATTCCATTGTATTATGACTTTTTCCCCCTTCCCTGTTTTTATCTTCTGTTTGCAACTAATCTACAAAGAGGTCTTAGTTCTTCCCAAATTCTCAACACAAACTCCTTGCAACAACACATTGCCCTCATGTACACTGAGTTTTCAAGAAAAACAAACTCTGAAACTAGCACACTGCAAGTTGAGGCAAATCTGGTGGTTAATATGAGTTAATATGACTCCTACCAGCTTCAAGAAATGGGTGTTAAAAAAAAAAACCAGCAGATTCTTTGCAAGGCAAGCCAAAATACATTCTGAATGACTTGTAATTCAGGTCTTTGTAACTGGTTGCAAGATGTAGTGAAACTGAAGTATTTGATAGAGGAGTGTGCATGATCTGGTGCAAACTAACCAAAAGAACTTGGGAGATTAAGCTAACGATTGTTTGAAATATTGCATTTCACAATTTTAATATTAACAAGGATTAAATATTGTTTTTTTTCCTGTAGGTTATTCAGATATGGAGGATAAATTGGTTTCTGCCACAAGTAGCACTGTGGTAGGTATTTCCATTTGAAATTGAATTTCTGAAGCAGCTGGTCATTGGCTTGCCTACCTTTTATCATGAATGATTCACTGAATATGAAAAATATCTTTCAATGCATTAATAGCAGCATGTTCCAATCATGGAAGGTGTAATAACTCAGTTTTACTCTGGACTGGTTAGATTATATTTAAAAGTGTCGTGTCCACTTTTGAAAAGGAAGATAGAAAAGCAAGGTGTGCGAATCATAAAAAGGATTGAAAACCAACCCTGTGAGTAAAGTTAAAGGAAATAGAATATTTCACATACAAAAGAAAAAGCAGTTTACAGATACATAAATGTCTCTCCCATGCAAGAGGAAGAAACTTGGTTCTCAGTTAAAACAAAAGGCAGGACAAGGGACAATGTATTGAAATTAAAGAAAGAAAGAATGAAATAAAAAAATGGAAACCTAGATGGATTATTTGGAAAAATGTCCTGACAATAAATATAGTTGAAGCAGTAGAACGAGTCTCCTTAGAACTTCTGAAGTTCTTCTCTAGTGCTGCAGTTGGATAGCCATGGTTTCATGCAACGTTTTTCAAAGTTGGCAATTTTAAGATATGTGAATTTCAACTTCCAGATTTCCGTAGCCAGCATGTTTCTGGCAGGTGGAATCCACATATCTTAAAGGTGCCAGCTTTAACGGTTAAGTGGATTCTGACACTGCTGCAGTTAGTCTGCTCTAGATGACCTACAAGGCATACCTTCCGGGGATCTGATTCCTACCTAGTTATTTACCACAAACCTCTATCTCTTCCACTCTTAAAGTTTTTTAAAAAAAACTGTGGAGAGAAAATGATGTGTTTTGTGCAGAAAAATGGCACAGTAGAAACCCTTAATTGCATTATTAATATCCGCAGGGTAGTAATGACACCAGTTCAGTGATGGCTAATCTTTTTGCCATCGTGTGCCAAAAACGGTGGAGGGGGGGACACGGGACAGACCACGGGGGGTCGCGTGCACGCGTGCCCACACCCGTAATGCAATGCGCTCCCCTGTGCCCCTCCCGCGCATGCACGCAGGCCTCACTCAAGCCTCAGATCTTCTGGTTGGCCTGTTGTGCCGTTTTTCACTCCCCCCAGGCTTAATGAAAGCTTCCTGAAGCCTGGGGAGGGTGAAAACAGCCTCCCCCTTGCCCTCCAGAAGGCCAACAATCAGCTAGCCAGCACGCACATGCATGCTGGAGCTGACAGAGGGCAACGTCTTGTGTGCCCTCAGATATGGCTACACGTGCCACCTATTTCACGTGCCACAGGTTCGCCATCACTGCACTTGTTGCATACCCAACTGATTCCAAAAAGGAGCTGTTATTTACTCTCCAATTTTTGGGTCAGTCTTCATTATAATGCCTCCAAATGTGTGATCAGCCCTAAAGAGAAACACTTGGAATAAGGGGTGGGTGGGTGGGTGGTAAAGTCTGGCTTTTAAAAACGCTCAACCGCACTCATTGTACTACTGCTCTCAATATTACAATAAATCAGTATATTAAAGGTAGGATTGACATTCTTTTCTTCACTAGGATTCTATGGACAACTCTATTCCTGACTCCAAAAACGATGCCAAGGATGAAATTGAATCAGCTGTGATAGACAATGAGATTATTGTTCCCAAAAAATCATCTCCTGAAGGAGAAGACCTTTCTAACAAGGTCTCCATGGCCAGCACAGCCAATGGGAGCATCTTCGAGAGAACAGAAGTGCTTGCAGGTAACCACCCTTTGGATGGATGGATAAACTTGGCTCTCCATAACTAAGGAAAAGACCATTTCTGAAGCATTTTTTTTTTAAATCAAGAATGTCCCATACAGAAACAAATTATAATTCTGCAGTGCTAGTTTTAACAAAAAACGAGGAAAAAAACCGAATCATTTGAGTAATGGTTTAAAATTACTTTTTTCCAGACTCCATAGCTTATTATTTTAAAAAAGAGAGTGTGTATGAGGTGTTAGGACAGGGGTGTCAAACTCTATTTCATTGAAGGCTGCATCAAGGTTGCGTTTGACCTCGGAGGGCCGGGGTGAGTCAGCTTGATGTGACTACAGTCAAGGGCACCTGTGGCGGCCTGAGCACTCTATCAGTGAAAATGGGCTCCCAGACTCCATTTTTGGCTACCACAGCCTCCTGCAATGGTCTGCCAGTGAAAACTGAGCTTGGGAGGGCCACGTATGGCCCTCCCAAGTTCCATTTTCACTGGCAGAGGGTTGCAGGAGGCTGTGGTACCCGAAAATGGAGCCCGGGAGCCTGTTTTCGCTGGCAGAAGCACCGTGGGCTGGTCCTTCGCTGTTTCCAGGGAGGCCCTGCGGATCCAGCCCCCAGGCCTTGAGTTTGGACATATAAGTTGAACAGTTCTAAGGAATTTGAAGTTCCATATGCATTGCTGCTTAAACCAGAAGGGGCACGTTTGATTAAACAATGTAATAAAAACTAAAGTCTTCTGATAAAGTTTCCCCTCCCACTATTGATGATTCATGATCTTTACAAGGTTCAGAAATGTGAGTTTATTGATGGAAGGTTATCTCAGCAGGCTTTGTTGATTAAGTACCTCCAGAAAAGCTACTGTATCTGCATAGTAGCTTACGTTGATCGATTTTGGATACATGAATTGTTCTCTAGAAGTAGGAGTACAGGTTATGCATGCAAGACCTAGGCAGATCACATCCATGGATAAGTGCAGCCCTCTTGATTACTGGATGGAAGTTTTGGAATACTGAAGATCTACCATATCCTCCATATCCTCCTCATTCTAGGATAGTTCTGGAAAATATGAATCACAATATAATGACTGCACAGACAGTAATCCAGTGTCTTTCTCCAGTCCCCAACATTTAATATGTTTTGCTGAATGGCTGTTCAGCTAGTTTTCAAAGCTAGATTTAAAAAAAAAAAAGGATTTACTCATTTCCTGTCTGACTAGAAGCTTTCCAGGATCATTTTCCAGGCATCCATTGTTCAGCCAGAAGTGTGACGGTAGCTTTGCTGCCTTTATTTGTTTTTTTTGTTTTTTCAGTGTGAACTCCAGTTTTATATAGTGGATTATATTTATTCTGAGTCAGAACTGAAGCAGGAGAGAAAAATGGTTCCAGTAGTTATTTCTAAAATCGGCAGGGGTAAAGTTGCACTGTTGGACAGAATCAGAACGTCAGTGCAAAACTTTTCAAGTTTCCATGGTATTTATTCCACCTTTCTCTTTTTCTCTCTTTCCTCCATCCCTTCCCACTTCAGCTCTTATTGCAGGTGGAGCAGTTGGGCTCTTGTTTGCTGTCTTCCTCATCCTGCTCCTAATCTACCGCATGAAGAAGAAGGATGAGGGTAGTTATGACCTTGGCAAGAAGCCCATCTACAAGAAAGCTCCTACAAATGAATTCTATGCCTAAGGCTTGCCAGTGCTTGATAGACCAACTCGGGAGTCAGAAATAGACTTTGTAAAAAGAAGAAAAAAAGAAAAGAAAAGCATTTGGACCATGGACAAAATGCTCCGAAACAAATACTCTTTTGGATCTAATGTCAAACTGTTGTTTTGTTTTTCGTTTTTTTAAAACCCTCCTTTCCAGCCCTTCCTACTAACGAATGAGGATATAAAATAAATAAAGCATTCGGAATCCCAGGATGGGGAAGGGAAACCCCACACAAAGTAGTGTGTGCTTTAAATATGGAAAGGAAAATTTGTTGAATTTTATATTTGGGTGAAGGGGGTTGTATATGAAACTCTTGCATTTGGTTGCAGTGCTTCAGCTTACCTTGTTTTATAGAAAGTGTTAAGAGGACTGTCCCATAGCCAGCTTAGGGATCACAAAAGGTGTGACCAGACACTGTCATCTTTTTTTTTTTAAACAACAAAGTTATTTATGAAATTTCCTACACTACATTCATCATAAATTAGCCTGGATCTTGAGAAAATTATTGAGTAGCTCTGCCTGTAGTTTGGGCCTTGCTAAGAGAAGCGGTTATATGCCAAGAAGGATTTCCCTCAGATTTCCTTCTTAGAGAGCAGATACTCAGTCACCTATAAAAGCAAATTGTTAGAGGAATATCATGTCTTCCATTTTGTAATAGGATACTTTTAGTGAGGAGGATTTCACTAAAAATGTCAACAGCTGCCTATAAAATCCATCAAAATAATGCTTAATAATAATAATAAAATATGTTTTATAGTCATTCGTAAAATATTTCACTTGTAGTTCCTCCCTTCCTGTTGCTGGACATCTTTCTACCAAGGTAGCATTTCAGATCAATGATTGCGCAACCTGAGAATGTTTCAGCATTCTACGTTCACATCATAAATGATACTAAACAAGAGAAGAAGATATTTATGTACTTTTTTTCCAAAATAAAAGCAAAGATGTGTTTTGTTTTTAATAGAACTATTTATAGTTTCCAAGATGGCTGCTCTGTTTTGGGTAACTTCTTTTTATATGTAAAACACTAATATAATGAAACTCCTAATGATTGTGAAAACTATTTAAGCTTTACTCTCTGTATTATATATATATATATATCCTAGATGCAATAATCTCTGCTTAGAATTAATGTTTATGTGCAAAATTGGTTTTCTCTGAAATAAGTGTAATGGGGGGAGGTTTTTTTTTTAGCTTTGTAATATATTATCGTTACTATAGAGCTATATTTTTACAGTAAAGTGCACAGTTTTTATAAAAATACCAGAAGGACTTTATGCAGTTTTTCTGCATGGGTGATGGGGTTACTTTCTCTGATTTATGGAGTTTTGTTTTGTTTTTTAATACCAGCCCATTTCTGAGTGGAGCAACAACTTCACACAGCCACGAATGGCAAACTGAAAGTAACTCAGATAAACTGAGATCTGGATTTTGCTCTTGGCTTCACTTGCATGGCCATGGTTGGTAACCTGGGTAGGAGGCCTTGCTTTGCGGGTGGTGGGGCTGCTTTATAAAGATAATTCAGCTAGTTTAAGGAATAGCACACAACATGGTCTGGAAGCACATGGTACGAATATTTCTTTCTCTTAGCAACTTGGTCCTTTCAAGAAAACAACCAAGACATTATGATGCTAAAGCGAGCTTTTGTTCTCCTTTAGAACCTTGGCTGATGCTCTTGGCTTTCGAAGTTCTGAATGAGCATACAGCTATTTCTCCTCTTAAGGAATAGAGACGCTGATTGTACTTGGCGAAAAATGTCTTGGGGAGAATTTGCGACCCATCTATAGCAAGCTAGGACAGATAGAAGGTTTTTGAATAGCCTGACTCTTCTGCACCAGATCAGGCTGAAGTGTGCAATTGCTGCAGCTGAGTTGGTTTTCAGGTAGAGGATATAGTTTGGCGAAGATGCTTGTACTTAACTACTTTATATAGCATCCTATGCATTCCATTGAAGGATCATGCAAAGCTGCTGCTTCAGAACAATGACATGTGAGATGTATATTTTTATCTAAAGTTTTTTTTTACTTGGAAAACCCCTATTAATTCAAAAATCCTTTTAAGGACTTCAGTCAATGCGGTGGGATCAATTTTGATGTGCGCTCCCCTTGTTTTTAGACTATTGCTTATAGGGCAGGAGTTGTGACTCTTTAAACTTACTTAGCAGGAGCCAAAGGGAAAACGGCTCAAGTCATCGCGACATATAATCTTGATCTTTTCCTAATTTTGCATCCTTTTAAAAGCCTGACATAATTTTGTGCTTCCCTTTGCAAAACTCACGTTACTAAAAGTGGCCTGGGCAAGGATCTGCACCAATGTTTATTCATAGTTGCATAAGGACTGTTTTCCCTATTCTGCTCTTGGCAGCAAATTCATGCTACGATTTTTATCATGTCATTATGGGATTGCTAAACATATGGCTGAAGTTAAGCCTATGCCAAGGGTTCTGTTTCAGTAATAGCATCATTCTTTTTAAAATTGGGTCTGCTTCAGGAATTGTGTTTTTTGGGGGGGTAGGAGGCAGATAACAACATATAAACACTTTTGATTCGCATTACTTGGAAAATATGGATCCCATGTCTGCCTTTGGTTGCTTGAATATTTCTTGTATATTTACTTTCACTGTCACTGATTTGATAAAATAAATTGGTACTTTCTAAAATTCTGTCCTCGTATAATTAAACTGTGAATCTTGGAGAGGTGCTAATGCTTCCCCCCCCAACCCCATCCGCTTTCTTTCTAAAACTTTTTCAAACTCAGATTTTAAGATGCATGGAGTTTAACTTCCAGAATACTCAGCCAGCCATGAGGTTGGGGAAAAAACTGCTCTAAATGGCCTAGCCTTTCAGTGTATACCAGTAGTCACCTGCCTTGAAACTAAAATGATGGCTTCTGTGTTTGAGGAAAGAAGATAGACGTACTACTTAGATGGTGATCACAAGTTAGTCCCTAGAGAAACCAGATCCATCCTTTTATAGACAGCGAAGACTTTGTGTGTTACCAGTCATTTGCTGCTTTTAAGCTATGCCTGGTTCTATAAACAATAGGTAAGACAAGTTTAACACTAACTTGCTTAGATTGAAGAAGCTATTTGAATAAGCAGCAAAGCATTTCAAATCAGCAAGAAAAGAAGTCCAGTTGTCAAGACTTGGCTTTCAGATAACAGGCTTAAAGGTTCTGTTCACAAGCTCCGTCATAGGAAGCTATTTTTTTATAACATAGTGATATTTGTAAGCCAAAGTATTACGCTATGTTCAACAAACCATGATTGAAAGCAATGTGTGAACCCAGCTACTGTGTTCAGACCATAATGTGCCATAAATAGCGCAGAATGCAGATTAATGGTGAAACCCATGCTGTAATTTTCCATTAAGGAATAGAGAAAGACTTACCTGAAACCCAAGAGTGTTGCCTTAAATGCAGTAAATTCACATGGACCTTTGAGAATAATGTAGCACTTTTACGGTTGCAATCAAGATGATTAAAATATTACTTTTAACATGGCTTGGTGATGAGTTGTAGGAACAAAGGGCATCTGCACTAGAAGCACGTATGTGGTACGGTATATATCATTGATGTAACTTTGTAGGATCTTGATACTGTTGTATGTTTCCCATTACTGATCCCCTCTTGGGTAAAATGAACCCCCCCCCAAAGAAATCCCATTTTGTAGTTCCACGCATCTGCAAAGAGGTAAAATAAAAGTTGGGGACAAATAATAGGATAGCTATTGCCTTTGTATCATACTTGCAGGTGGCCAAAGGAGTTGCTGTAGCAAAAATCCTAATATATCTTGGATGTTTTTGATTCGTTTTGTTTTGTTGCCTTCGTCTCCTGGAAACTTCCTTGGACAAGTCTCTGCAGTTTTCTTGGCAAGATTTTGGAAGTGGTTTGTCATTGACTCCTTTCTTAGGAGGAGAAAATAACTGGCCCAAATTCAATCTGGCTTTGTGCCTAAAGCAGATCTAGAACTCAAAGTCTCCCGTTTCTAGCCTGATGTCTTTATTCACTTCACCAAGCTGGCTCTCGACTCTTGGTTACAAGCCTGTTTTTCACAGAGAAATATAGCATGGCATTAAACCACGGTTTGCATAGCAAATTACAACAGCTGAGTTCTATTTCAAATTGAGGGTGAGGGCTGGGATAGATGACAGCTGCGTGAACATGCAATCATCCAGTCCTTGAGTCTGAAAAAAATGTATATGCATAAATTATATTAATATATTAGAGTGTATCAGGGCACTCTAACTTCACCCTGTGGCCTTTTTCATGCTTGGACTTGTTGAGGCACTGAGATGAGATGGGAGGGAACAATCTGGCAACCAAGTCCATTTTCCAAGGTAATGGCAGTGTTATAATGTGATGAGCATCTTGAAACAGTCCACGAAAAGCAAAATGGCATTCCCCTCAACCAAAGTAATTAAAAGGGCAATATATATATATATTTGGTGCTTTCTCTGTTAAAGATGCTGAGCTTTTCAGATGTCAGCTGGAAAGCTGAGAGCCTGGGTTCAAGACCTGAGCGCCATGTGATGGCGTGACTTCCCATGACTTGTCCCAGTTTGTGCCCACTTAGCAATTTGAAAGCTTGCGAATGCGAATAGATAAATAGGTACCACCTCAGTGGGAAGGTAAACAGCATTCTATGCACCTCGGCATATAGTCATGCTGGCCACATGACCATGGAACTGTCTTCAGACTACGCTGGCTCCCTTGGCTAAGAAACAGATGAACATTGCTTCCTAAAATTGGATACAACTGTAAACATTTACCTCTTACTAATATGCACACTTGCCACAAGCAATTGAACAAGGCCAGCACGATATATTTTTTAATGACTACTTTTAGAAGAAGATGAAGCTTTACAAATAAATCATTGTACATGGCAGATATTCCGGTTTGTGCCTTTTGGAAAGTCACGGCCTTTTTTTGGGGTGTGTGTGTGTGTCAGTGTTAAAGAGGCTTCCTGTTCAAAGCCAAAAAAATTGTTCCACATTCTCCCCAGACTGGGGAAGACTGAGAATGTTGCTTTGTAAAGAAATCCATGGATATTTTAAATTGCACTTGAGGGCCTTTTGGTGAGCTGAATAGATATCAACTTCTATTGTCCTATCACAATCAAAACTTTCCATCTCTGTTGGAAACTGTATAAAAGTTAAGAAAATGGCATAGAAAATACTTAAAATTTTGCAGGAACTTGGATGGGAAGAACACAGAAGGGTAGTCTGAATCCTCCCCAGAACATGACACATGCAGAGTCATATATTTTCTTCACACTGTATCTTTGTACACTAACATCGCTTTCCCCACATTGCTTTTTGGCCTTGGAAATAACACAGATTATAGTTTAACTGATTATTTTGTTTACTGCTCTGGATGAATGGTACGAATAACTGAATATTGAGGTATACTTTGGACAGGCCTACCTCCAGAGGTGAGGCAGGGAACAATTGCCTCATTCATTTCCCGCCTCTTTCCACCATGCACACTTCATGGAAATCTGCTTGCTTGTTGTCTATCTCTATGATCTAATCATGAGATATTACAATGCTGTAGTTTAATAGGTTTTAATCTCTTAGCACTTGAAGTAACATAAAGCAACTCTGGTGGGAAGAAAATCCACAGTGAAATTCTTTTCAGAGCAGAACATAATGCCAGACACTTGCAGATGCCATCCCTTCATTATATTATTTCTGGCCACAATCAAAGGTCAGCATAATTTAATCCAGAAATGTTGGTCCCAAGAATCAGGGAAACAGTACTGTGACCAGGTAGCAACATTTTTTCTTCTGTGTTGTTGTATCACAGCAGTTGTGCAGGATAAGAATTTTGATTTGATTTGGTTGTATTGTATGTTTCTAAGAGCAATCATCCTAACACAACAAGAAGCCAAATGAGGGAACAATTCTTTTGATGAGGAATGAGTCTCAGAACATCCTACTGTTAACTAAAATTTAAATACCAATTAATGTATGGATATATTAGTTTTCCTGCATAGAGCTTCTACTCTCCCATACATTCTTTAGTAACCTCCTATGTGTTTGGTAGACATGAATGACAACCCACTAAATTTATTTGATATTTTGACTCAAGTCTCAGCCTCCCTAGTCTGACTGTGGCTCTCCAACAAGCTTGCAGGCATCTTGATGTCCCCAAATAATCCAGTTCCTCCCTTCCCAGCTTGTTTCAGCAAATGGCATTCCATCTGTTCCAATATGTGCTCAATGTCCACTCTTTGTTTTGTTCTTTGCTTCTCTGCTAATAATCCTTCCTTCCTCACTGGACAGGCTCCAGCAGTGACAGGTGTCTGGACTGATAAGAAGACAAGGAGAGAGAGGGGGAGGGAGGGAGACACAGGGCGGGAGAGGGAGAGAGAGTACAAGGGCAAGGGAAACTGTAAATCTAAGGAGTCTGGAGGTGGAGGGGGAAAATCTGCTTGAGTCGCTGCGGTGATGGGGCTAAGGCTGGAGAACTACAATTCCAGGGACTCCTAAACAATATAATAAATTACAAATGTTGATGGGAATTGTAGTTCTGCAAATATCTATATGCTCACAGGTTTCAGCTATGCTAGGATGACAGAAAGGTGGGGGGGCTAGAAAAGCATATTTTTATTTTTATTTTTGCTCTGCCTTTTCATTTACTCTTTCTCCTCCTTTCAGTTGCTTCACACCACAGGTTTCCAAATTTTCATTCTATGTTTATATTCTGGTTGCTGTTTTTTGTTGTTGTTTTATTTACCTCTTTTAATGCATTTGTCTTGCTTGGCTTGGCCTGGCCTGGCCTGGTCACTGCCCCATTTTACATCTTCTGTTGCTACTTCTTTTCCTTCCTTCCAACTCCTGTTCCAGCAGGTATAACAAGATTAAGGGGAATAAAGGGCCATGTCTCTGGAATGGGATTAGTTCTGAATAAAGAAACAAATATGCATAAGGCAAGAAAGTCTGTACTTCAGGTCACATCTCAGTTGAATTAAAACGTAAAATGTCACTTGATAGCTTTAATAAAGCTAGTTGCTGTCTCTCTGCTTCTCTTTATTCTCCCCTTGAAGGCCTCCTGTAATGTGGAGAATTTACTAACTTACTGGGTTGGGATAAGAATGATTTGTAGGTTGTATTATTTCTTTTAATGTGCCTGCAGTTATCCCATATGCACAAATCCCTCAAAGAACCAGCCAAAATGGTTTCTGAGTATTTGAGTTTTGTGTATATTGAAAATGCTGAATATCTACAAAACAGCAAGATATTTTGCATAGTTTAACACCCACTTGAAACACTGTTTATGGAAATGAACATATTGGACTAAATAAGTTAAGATCCGTGCATATGACCACAAATCTCCAAACTGTCATTTTTTGGGGACATGTTTTTCTTCAATTTAGTTTTCTAGGAATTCAGTCATGAAAAATTACATGCTGCCGCCTTAACCACATTCTTTTCATGCTACCCCAGCCACATATCCTCCTTTTGCCAACACAGGCAGCTTCCTATGTGTAGGAATATGGAATCTTCCACGGAGGTGTGGTGTACACTGCGAAGAGGCACTCATAGTAATTCAAGACAACGGAGAACAGCCAATTCTAATGTGGGGAACAATTAGCAACAAAATTAATCCTCCAACATAAAAAGTTGGATTTTTATTTATGACTCCCTCAGACATTTTACAAAAAGAAAGATAGATTCCTTTTTTTAAATGTAAACATTCCTTGCACTGGAGTTACACAGAACCTTTTTGCTTTACTGCACACTTTTGGAATTTGGAGCACAGAGTGTGGGATGACAGAAGGGGCCAGCCAAATAGCATTTGTCAGACAGCAAAAGGTTAGATGGCTGAAGTTCTTCCTTGCCATCAATTCTAGCCTCATAAAGTTTCCTATGGCAAAGTGGCCCACCCTAATTTTACTTTTCTATTTTTTCTGGGCAGAAGGCACATTTCAAAAAGAGATATTGGAATGTCAGCATTTCCATTGTTTAAAAAAAAAGAATGCCCAAGGACACAAAATCATCCTTGTAGTGTGGATTAGTGCTTTGTTTGACACCTCCAGAGCCTCCAAACAGTGGGCCTTCTACAGCTTCCCTACCCTTGTTTCTAGTAGTACAATTCTGGCACCTTTCAGGGTAAAACAACTCCAAAAACCATTTCAAGTTCCATACGTATATTTTGTAATTTTAGCTACCACATCCAGCCCAAAACTCACAAGAGAGATTGAGAAATGTTGGTTTGCCCACTGTGATAGCAATAAATAATTTGCATGTGGTATTATTTTAATGGTTTAGATTTAATTTGCATTTTGAGAAGATTTGTTGCACCCTGTACCACCCAGCTCTGGATGTCAGATAATATTGTAAAAACCAAACAAATCAATAAATACTGTAATCATTCTTTAAATTTAAAACTATCTTTTAGAAATAATGAAGTCGGGGCAGGGTTCTTGGTGGGGAGCATGGCCCATCCTTACAAGCACCACATCAAAGATCCACAGCAAAGTATATAAAGTGGCGTATGAGTTCCAACCATCCTAGATTAAGAAGGGAGGTTTTGTGCAATAAGAAATAGAAGGGAATGAATTGAAAATGGCAGGATGGACTTGCAGTATGTCCTGGAAAACTTTGAAACTGGTGGGAATATTGGACTTTGTGTGACAAGAAAGAGGGAAATATACATGAGCAATTCCAGCATTCCTGCTACAATTACCTGTACCAGAGTAACAGGCAAGACATTTCTTGTTTTACTTTCAGGAAAAGCTGCTTAAGAAGGGGTATATATATATGTTGATCTTGGTGGAATTTATGAAGCACTAAGACAAGCTGCCTCTAATTTTCCTCATTACCGGTACTCCTTCTTTGTTTCCTCCTCTTCTTCCTCTTCCTCCTCCTCCTCCCACCACACTTATTTTCTATCAATTTTGCTGGGAGGCCTGAAAGCATTCTTGGAAATGAAGATGATGCTAGAAGTTGAGAGTTTGCCTCAGAGCATGATAGTTTTCTTCTAGTCAACTGCAGTGTTAACATATTGCTACTTTCATTCAGTACATTGAATTATCCTTTGTCTATAATTGTGGTCCATAAATGTAGGGTCACAAGGGGAATACAATATTGCCAATAATATCTAAGAAGAAGAAGTTGAACCACTACTTCTTGTGACTTGTTAATACAGACTAAAATTGTATTAAACGTTTTTACAGTTATCTCAATAGCTGATTCATACTCTAGACCAGTCTAGACTCCTGATCAAACTGTTGATTCATTGAATGCTGTGTAAAAGGGCATAAGACGTTTACTTTCAGATATGAAACCTGAATTGCTTTCAAAGCAAGTGAGAGAAAGAAAGAATAAGATATAAATCTATTTCATCTTTTCCTTTCTAGTGAACTGTACTCCCCAAATTTAATTCATGATATCCATGTATATACTGTATACTATTTTCAATGACTGGTTCATATATTACAACAAGCTCATGAAGGTCAATTAAAGAACAAGTGGTTGCTTGCAGATTCCATACCAAACTTGTTTAATTTTATTCATTGTTGGTATGTATGGCTTGATATTTTGGGTAAGCCAGACCACTTAGCTGTTTATGGTTCCATATATTACAAACACATAGAAAATGGATTAATTCAGAAATCAGTTTAAGCTGCATTTGGCTCCCAATTGACTGCAAAAGTAGATCATAATTTTTGTTTTGCTTTTCCTTCATCTTTTGCAGTATTGGCCAAAATATTCACCTGTTAACCTTAGCGTGCCACTAAGAAAGAATTTTGCTGTAACAATCAATGTAAAAAAAAAAAGTGGTCCATTAATTCTAGTATAAATATATGTCAAAATGTAAATATAAAACATTCAGCTGGCAATATGCCACACCTTTCAGTTTCACTACTTCTATAAAACCTGTATCCCACAAGACGTTTCTGGCTCCCTGCAGTAGTTTGCCAAGGGCAACTCCTTATGTGAAGAACCAGCTGAAATCTAATCTGTCCTAAAGGTTCCTCTGACCAACTCATCCCTACTTTTTCTCCTCAGAAATCCCTAGTTTTCTTCTTTTTCAGCTGGACTCCTGGAGTGAAAAGTGAAATAGGAAAAAGCTCTGAAATATGATCCATCACGAGGTAAAAAGAATGGTTTCCAGGCAGACTGTTACAAATTACATGTTTGTTTACCTCCTGGCTTGCTAAAGAGAGGAAAAGGGCCAACAAACACTTCTTTGCTCTCTGAACAGAGCAAATGGTTCAACCCCCCTCTTCCAAGGTTACCAAATGACAATCCTGGTATTTTTCCACCTTGCCAGCCCAAATGAGCAAATTTTTACAAAGTCTAAAGTCTGCTAGCAGCACCTCTTCTGACTCTTAGTTTTCAGCCACACCCAAGTACATCTGGTATCTCTTTCCACCATCCATGGTTAGCAGTTTTGGGGTAGTGGGCTCAGAGAGAATGGTGGGACAGGGCTTAATGCAATCCTTAAACTATGACTTTGACTTAATCCTTTCATCTGCAACCACCTTTAAGATCTTTAAGAAATTGTGAATGCTCCAACACTGGAAGTTTTAAAGAAAATGTTAGATAACCATTTATCTGAAGTGGAGTAGGGTTTCTGGCCTAGGCAGGGGGTTGGACTAGAAAACCTCCAAGGTCCCTTCCAACTCTGTTATTCTATTCTATACTTGCAAAATTTTACAGAAACTTACATGTTAGTTACCGTAGGTCTTTGGGAACATAAGAATTTAGCTCAGGGGCCACTCAGTATAATAAGGATTGGCTATCAGAAGCTCTCTTGAGTTTCATGCATAAGATTTTCTAGTCCTAGGTGGAAATGGCAGGGGGTTCATATTGGACCTTCTATCTCCAGAACTGGGTCTGGAGCTGGGTCTTCTATCTCCAGAGCTAGTTCTTGCCTCTAGAAGTTGTGGATGCTTCAACACTGGAAATTTTAAAGAAGAGATTGGACAACCACTTGTCTGAAATGGTATAGGGTTTCCTGCATGAGCAGGGGGTTTCTACTAGAAGACCTGCAAGGTCCCTTCCAACTCAGTTAGTCCATTATTCTCCTCAGTTGAGTAGTCAGTGCAGTTACATATCTGTTGTTGGATCTGTAGTGACGTAGCTAGGTTGAGTTTGGAAATTTAGCTACATTTTAAAAGGCTGAATTGAAATATGTAGATTGAAAGGCACTAAAAGAATTGCATGGCCATCGCAACCATGCAAGACCAGTTTGAAAAAAGACAATGTGGCCTTGCTAGGTGGGATCGCTCTACATCAGTGGTCCCCAACCTTTCCAGCTTTGTGGACTAGCGGCCACGGCAGCAGCGGTTGGGACAGGGGATTGTTCCATGTGGGTTGTGGATGCACGCAGTCAGCTCTATTTGCATTAGTGCATGTGCATGCCGCTTGTACAAATGGAGCTTCATCGGTGTGCATTTCCCCCCAAGAATGTGCTCACCCACCGCTTGGGTGGCCCAGTTCTGAACAGCCCACAGCCCAGTACTAAGCCACAGCCCAGGGGTTCGGGTTCCCTGCTCTACATTAAGAAATACTCTCAAAGATCAGTTTCTAAATTACCGGTATTAATGTAGCATGAATTCTGTGATGTCTTTATGGATGGTGGCACAGCCTGAAAATAGTCTCATTGATTTAATAAACAACATGGCCCAAATTATATTTTGCTTTGAAGCAAGGTCAACTTTTGGAATAAAGCTTAACCTTTCAATTAAATAAAACCAACTGTGATCATTTTAAATAGCTTTTGGAAAGATACATTTACCTAGAGATTATATATATTTCAAATACACTGGTTTAAAAATAAAGTCATACAAATTATTCTGTACTAGATACATATTAATTGGCTCATGCCATTGTGAGTTGAATTCATAGTCAAGTATGAATTTTTTTCTGCTGTATTCGTGTTTATAAAATTACTGGAGAAGTATTCAAAAGAAAAGAAAAGAAAAGGAAGAGTTCCAGTGATTAAATGAGATTCTCAAATGGTAAAGGTTGTACTCTAGTGGTCCATTGGATTCTTAGTAATAAAAATTACAGAAAAAAGGGAATATTTCTGCACTACAAATTGTGTATTCATCTCATCTTTGTCATTTGCACATACTGCAGTATTACATATTAGAAGGTTTGTTCTGTTTTATTCAAACCCTTGATTGTATTGGAGAATGTTATTTCTACAGTGGCTGAGTTCAAGAACTTTCTGAGTTTGGCTTGTTTAGCTGTAACTCTTCAATGCAGACTTCCCAACTTGGCAACATATGGGATACTCAAAATCTCCAGCTGATATGGTCAAAATGCAATGGTGTTGCCTACTCATACACACCAATGGCACTGTAGTGGTAAGCTCTTTCTAGGGCTGTGCTAACCATAGCAAAGCTTTAATTATGGAGGGCAGGTATAGACTGTGTTTTAAAAGGATGTAATAATATGGTTTGCTTCGTGGTAGTATGGGCAGCAGTTGCTAGGATCTCTGGATTCTTTTCTCACCATCTGAGGGTGAAGTCGGACTTGAGAGTGATGGGAAAGTGGGGGAAAAGTCCCCTAGGAAAACTAGCACAGGTCAGGATGGCAATGTGAACATGGTTGCTTACTGGGGACAGGTTTTCCAATGACTTAGGTCTGGATACCTTACCGTTTTCAGCTGCGAAGGCCTCCTGCAACCCTCTGCCAGCAAAAACAAAACTTGGGAGGGCTGTGTGCGGCCCTCCCAAGCTCTGTTTTTGCTGACAGAGCTCTTGGGCTGCCACAGGCACCCCCGACATGAATGATTTCGAGCTGGCCATACCCACCCCAGCTTCCTGAGGTCAAACACAACCCTGATGAAATGAAATTGAGTTTCATACCCCTGCTCTAGAGAAACTGGCATTTGTGTCACTGCAACACTGCAGGAATATTTTATCAGTGGGTTAATATGAGGAGACTAAGAATTGCGACTCGAATGCAATAGATGGTTGTACAAAACATCTTGCAGTTACAGATGTCACAGTGGTTCCCTTGTTAGAAACTAGTTTGCTTTTCCCTTGCGGCATATATTTATTTTTGGTTCAGGCATAAACGCTTGATTTTCTAAAACTTGATTTGGAAGTCTGAGAGTTTGTCAGAGTTACCCTTACCTCTTGTTTTTTTCCATTTGCTCCCTGATTTAATTTTAGTCATAATGAGCACAAATGGAAAACTGTGATTAAATTCAAATCATGGATGCATGATCTCCTTCCAATCTTAGTTTCAAATACGGTAATGCGTTTAAGCAAACTGCTGAATGCCGTTTACCAATTTAGATGTCATGTCAAGCTATACTGTATTGGAGAAAACCAGGCCACAAAAAAAAAACCAGTCTTCATTAAAGAGCAAGGAATGTGTGAATGAATCTATGGATTTGCAATGAATTAACTGCTAGTGTGGTTAAATTGTTCAGAGAGTATATTTCATGCTAGCAAAAATCATGGTTCAGTAATAGTTCAGTAATGGTTCAAAAATTCACTAATATTCAGTAATATTAGTCTGGGGATCCCTGAATAATTTTTAATAGATTTGCAACTGATCCATCTTCTTGTTCTTTGTGATATACCTGCCACATCACTTGGTCCGCAGTTTTTTATTTTGCCTGCCATTTCGCCAGTATGCAGCATCAATAGGACATACGTCTATAGCTCAGCTGTCCTGATGCAGGCAGTCCATCTATCACAAGTGTTCCATATGTCTAATTTAGTCAGTATTTCTCAACTTCAATAACTTTAAGATGTGTGTACTTTAATCCCTTGGAGTTGAATGCAGCTGAACCAGAGCTGAGTTCCTACCGGTTTTAACCGGTTCTTTAGAACCGTTAGTAACTCGGCGAAGATGTTACAGAGCCGGTTCCGTTGGTGTCTCCATGGGTGCCGCCATCTTGGATTTTGCTTCTGCGCATGCGCAGAAGCTATTTTTTGATTGCTGCATGCTCACATACTCACGCACTTTGCACGCGTGAGGCGCAACCCTGAGCAATCAGGCAGCAAAATGATCCATAATCCACCCCTGAGCTGAACCCTGGCAGTTGAAGTCTATGTCTCTTAAAGTTGTTGAGGTTGAAAAACAGTGAGTTTTTCAGTGTCTGGAAAGAACCAGGCATGTAATCTGGAGATATTCTTTGATCCAACGCTGTCATAGAAGCTCAGATTTCTCTAGGCTGTTAGGTGAGCCTGGTCACTTGATAAGCATGAAGATTATGTGCCATCAAGTTGTTACTCTTAGTGGAAATACAAATGATTAACTAAGAGAATGACTCAAACAGCGAGTTTTTTTTTACTGCGTTTACGAAAGAGTTTTGCTAAAGCCATAAAGGAGTATTTAGGATTGGGGGGGGACATACTCAAAAGAGATCAAATCCTGTGACAATATCTGAATGAATTAAAAATCAAGATTGTGAGAAGTAAAAGGAAGGAATATAAAGTCAGTTTCTTTTACCAAACTTAAAATAACACATATTTATATAAAGCTCTGGTGACCCTTTATGGACTTTTTGTGCACATCAGGTTTGAAAATCGATGATTTATGAATTTTCATAGGTAGAAATAGAATATGAGAAGAAATTTGATTGTACGCTGAAGATCAGAAGTCACTTTTTAATATATTTCTTTTTTTCTTTATCTCTCTTTTTCTTTCTTTGTACTTTTCATTCATTCTCCTTCTCTCTCTCTCTGAGTTTAATTTGCATTTGCTTTTACTGTTGTAATTAAAATCTTCAATAAAATTATAAAAAGAAGAAAAAGTTGTTGACTCTTAAGGCCACATAGATAGCCTGGCCACTCTATGCACGTTATCCCAGTGCTTCTTCCTCTATTGATTGCCACATAGTTTTCAAGACCAGTTCTAAATGTGAATACCAGAGGGGAATAACTATTGTGGGGAATGGTGGTTGAAAAAGAGACTATGGCTATGATTGCAGGCCAACGCCCTTTTACATGCGTTGATTTACAAACAGACAGGGCTTTAATCAGGGGTGAGTTCTGGATATTTTTACTGCCAGTTAGCTCAGGGTCGTGCTGTGTGAGTGCGTGTGAAGCGCGCGCGCACGCAGAAGTCAAAAACTAGCTTCTGCACATGCGCAGAAGCAAAATCCAAGATGGCAGTGCCCACGGAGCCACCAACAGGACTGACTCTGTGACATCATCGCCAAGGTACTACCGGTTCTATAGAACCGGATAGAACAGGTAGGAACCTACCTCTGGCTTTAATTGCATAGTTTGGTTGTCATCTTGACTTTTTTTGACCCATCTAATATGCCCCTGCTTGGTACTGACTTATAAAACCTCCAGATTATCTGAAGAAGTATATATTTCTATAGTTATGATGACAGCTCTAAAATAATCAGCTGTTCCTTTTTTCAGGCGTTCCAATTAAGGAAGGTTACATGGGGGTGTTTGTTCTCTCCAGCACATGGCATTGTATTTCCAATTATTGTTGTGATGTTTTATCTTCAGTTGTAACAGTTTAATAACATGCAAGCTGCTGAGAGTCGCTTTGGTGACTTGGGTTGCTTATAAATGGATTAAATCAATAAATCAGAAGGCAAGGCATATGGTTTTCACAGAAAAACCTTTTGGGGCAGTTTTTCTCTTTGGAGAGGCTCACTAAGTCCTTACTTCGGTTCTTTTCATTGTAAAATGAAAACGTTTCTATCTTCCCACTTTTTTTATTTTTTATTAGTGTTTCAGACTTTTAATACTATAATTGTGAAGTGATGTTTTACCGGTTGAACTTTTCTCAGCTTAAATTTTAATAATGCGTCATGCTGCTTATTTTGATTGGTTGGGCTTTTTTTTTTCTAAAAAAAGTTTTAACTGCTTGTATAGAACTTCTCTTACTGGAAAGAAGAATGCAATCAGTCGATCCTTATTATACGCTTTTCCGAACCGCTAATTGTTGTGGGGCAGCAACGGGGCAGAGGTGTCTGCAGAGGGGATGAAAAAGTCAAGGTAGAGGCCTCCCCCCTATAATCAAAGCCTCGCCTTTCCTTACATGTCGCACATAAAACGTGATCCAGTCTGCCTCGCTGACTTCATTTCCCAAACATTCATGAAGACACGGGATCCCGTCTTTGGCTAAAAGAAAGCCATCCTTCCAGGCACCTAGGCTGGAGTTGGCAACCTGCCTTTGGGCGCGTCCAATCATAAATCACAGGAGGCGCCCTTTGTTTTTCTAATCCCGAGTTATTCCACAAGCACAATTGCGCCCATGCAGATATTTCCCCCCCCCATCCAGCTGTCCTGTGACTTCGCCTCTGTCCCGAGGAATTTCTTCTTCCCTGCTGCTCTGCCCTGACCTTCTCTTCTTACCCTCCGCCTGTTGGTAGTAGTGGTGGTGGTGGCAGCAGCAGCAACGGCTGTTGCTGAATTATCTGGGTGACTCAGGGAAAGCGCTCCTGCCAGGAGCAAGTGTTCCTCTTGAAGATCACATGGATGCCAAGCTGGGCAATTATTCTGTTCCACTTGGCACCAGCAGCCTGATTTTTGAACGAGATAAACTTGTCGGATTTGAGGAGAGAGAAGGAGTACAAGCCGAAAGAAAAGGTTTGAATCCTACAAAAGGCAGGGAGTTAAAAGATTGCTCAGCTTAAAGAGTTTACGGCAGGTAGGAAAAGCAAAATCGTCAGAGAAACCCCATGCCAAAGAAATCCACTGCCTCTGAAACAGATTGTTTTTGATTCTGAATCAAGGGCTCGAGAAAGCCTGAGCTCAACAACAAACGCTGAATGCTATCGAGGAATAAAATACAGGCAGTCCTCGACTTATGACCCCAATGGAGCCCCAAATTCCTGTTGTTAAGTGGGACATTTCTTAAGTGGGTTTTGCCCTATTTTGCGACCTTTCTTGCCACAGTCGTTAAGTGAATCACCGCAGTTGTTGAGTTAGTAACAAGGTTGTTAAGTACATCTGGCTTCCCCATCGACTTTGCTTGTCAGAAGGCCGCAAAAGATCATCGCAGGACCCCCAGGACACAGCAAAGGTCATAAATATGAAATAGTTGCCAAGCATCTGAATTTTGATCACGTGATCATGGGGATGCTGCAAAGGGCGTAACTGTGAAAAATGGCCATAAGTTACTTTTTTCAAGTGCCGTTGTAACTTTGAATGGTTACTAAATCAACCATTGTCAAGGACTACCTGTTAGATAACCATTTATCTGAAGTGGTATAGGGTTTCCTGTCTAGGCAGGGGGTTGGACTAGAAGACCTCCAAGGTCCCTTCCAACTCTGTTATTCTATTCTATT
>JANHFT010006277.1:9606-24939 GCA_032467955.1 Pseudoxenodon macrops
TCTTCTTTGTGGCAACCCCTGAGATATTGGAACACTGCTATCATGTCTTCCCTAGTCCTTCTTTTCATTAAACTAGGCAAACCCGGTTCCTGAAACCGTTCTTCATATGTTTTAGCCTCCAGTCCCTTAATCATCTTTGTTGCTCTTAGTTCTCAGGCAGAAGCTTCAGAGATTTAATTTATACTTAACTACAAGAATTTTTTTTTTAGAATAATACAACATTAAATTAGATAAATGTATATATATTTTTTACAAACACCTCTTATAGTTTGCAATTGTCACTGTGTTCATATGGATGAGACTTGCAACAAATGAGCAGGAGGCAGAAGACATAATTGTGTCTGGAAACTGCCATCCTATTTTCCTTTGTTGAAAAAATGTAATTTAGGAAAGGGAATGCTCCCTCCTCTTGGGAATGGATTATTGAAATATAACTGATTTTTTTCCTTATGTATTAGCTTGAGAAATTCAAATTTGTATTTACAAGGTAAATTGAGCCAATTATCCCTAAACCTAATTAATTAATCAAATAGTTAAGAGGATGTTTAAATGCCCATTCAGTGATTCAGGCATTGGCTTTTTTAATCAAAAATATCCTAGGTGATTCGCACAGTACTGTTGCTACAATAGTAGAGTTGGCAATACATCCCAGGGAGGTTTAGCCCACCTAGCCAATGTCCTTTTGGCTTAAATGTTGAGGAACAGGATGTGGATCATAGTTTCCTTTTGTAATAACAGTGAAACTTAATGGGAAATTCAAACCTTCATAGAAACATTTTTGTGTAACAGCTGGAACAGAGTCGTTTTCTAACTGATCACAGTATAGAAAAGAGATATGCTTCCTTGTCATTCTTATCCAGCATTGTACTAAGAAAACCATTGTACTCTGAACTTTTCTTTCAAAAAACATTAACTGGGATGGGTGGGTAGCTTTTATATTTTCCTTCCTTTCTTCCTCTTTTCCTTGGCTTTAATTGTACACACTGTACATGCACATTGTTTTTCTGCTGATTTGGGTGGTGGGAGTGGAACAGGGAACAGTTTTTTTTCTCCCCTTTACAGGATGATGTTGAGTTTTCTGGATATGACATCTGTTTGCCGTGGTTAGCTCTTCTATTTTAAGGCTGGTTTGAATTATATGTAATTTTATGCTTAGCTTAACTGAAAACTTAAAACCAAAGTTGGCCAAAGTTTGTATGTGGGATAAAAGATTACAGTATAGAAGCTGAAAATGGGATGTTATTTACGAGAAATAACAAATATAATTGATCAAGAAACTATTAATTAAGGAATCGTTCTAAGTTAGTTGTGGCTCAAACATGGGAATGTACAAGACAATGAGAACTATTCCGTTTAAATGAGAAAATGTAAGCCAACATATGCCTTAAAAGTGTTCATCTTTGGCTTGGTTGTAGCCATTATTGCTTGAATATCTTGGTCTATCTGACAATTCAAATTAGCTTTTGAAAAGAACATTTGATAGCAGAGAGGCCATAATTCTATAGTAGATTTAAAATATTTCATCTACAGAAGCTTTGAGATAAAGTAAGATGAGGAATCAGTACGTGGATAATTGACTTACCTGATAGCTTCAAATGCTGATATGGATTTTATAAATGACATACATGGTAATGATTCTAAAACTTTTTTTAGTTATAACTACATACCTGTTCTGGTCAACAATATAAATCAGGGAAGCCATTAAATGCTTTGGTAACTACATAAATTGATGGATAGTCATATTTAAAATAATCTTGCCATAAAATCTACAAATAAATGTTCCAATGATTGAACATTAGAATTCTTTATTGGCCAAGTGTGATTGGACACACAAGGAATTTGTCTTTGGTGCATGTGCTCTCAGTGTACATAAAAAGACAAAATACATTTGTCAGAATGATAAGATGCAACACATAATGATACTCATAGGGTACAAATTAGTCACTATTTTTTAGATAGCCAAGTTAATGATAAAGAAGTTATGCAGTTCAAAAAATATGTGGTATTGCACACAGAAGCATGAATGGGATCTGTTATCCTCAGTTTAAAAGGAGGAAAATAACAATTTCGCAGCTATGCATCTAGAATTTTGTAGGTGGTCCTCAACTTACAATCATTCTTTTAGTGACAGTTTGAAATTACAACAGCACTGCAAAAAGTGACTTACAATACATTCTCACACTTATAACCATCGCAGCATCCCACCAGTCACTTGTCCAAAATTTGGGAACTTGGCAACCAGCATATATTTATGAAGTTTGCAGCATCCCTGGATCATATGATCACCATTTATGACCTTCCCAGATGGCTTCTTACAACCAAGTCAATGGAGAAAGTTGGATTTGCTTTATTATCATGTGTTTCACTTAAAAACTGCAACAATTTACTTAACAAGTGTTGCCAAGAGATAAAATTCACAATTACCTTGCTTAACAATGGAAATTCTAGTCCCATTGTGTTCATAAGCTGAGAACAAAGTCATGTGGATTTTTCATTTTACAATAGGCAAACATAGGTAATACTAAAGGTTATTAAAGGAGGATATATTATTACTCAACTGATTTCAGAGGTTAAAGCAAAACAAAAAGTGCAGTATGGCTGAAAAAAAAGTGTTATTAATATAGTGTGTCAGTTCCATCAGATTGCAATCAGACTCATTATACATACAGGAGATTCATCTAAATCAGTTGGCTTTCAGTTAAGACTAATTTGCTTCGTTCATTTCAGCATGACTAGACTGGATCAAACCCAATAGAATGTAGACACTTTGTTTATAGCACAGACTATTTTTTTTTCAATTCTTTCTGAACATAAGATTTAGTTTTGGAATGCAATAGGCTGGCCACTATGAACTGAACTCGTGGCTGTTCTGTTCTAATAAAAGGACCCCATCACCTGGCGAACTTACTGGAGCACAACAGGTGCAGAAGTGAGCCAACATAAGGCAGCATTTGAAAGTTTCTCTCTTGCCTGTGAGCAATGCTGATGACATTCTTGGTATTAATCTTTGCTTCCAAAGTATCTCGGATCCCCTTGTTTATACAATAATATTAATGACATTTGTATTACAGCGGTTCAGAACTGAATAGGTATCTTTACTACAGACTACATTCTGTAAATTTTGCACCGTTCTTAAACAAAAAGTGCTTGTGTATTGATTTTTAAAAACCGGGATGTATATTACATATATTAACAAAAATATTCTTCTTATTGATATTGTTTCCTGATTGCTTATTTGTACCCTATGACTATCATTACGTGTTGCACCTTATCATTCTTGACAAATGTGTCTTGTCTTTTTATGTACACTGAGAGCACATGCACCAAAGACACATTCCTTATGTGTCCAATCACACTTGGCCAATAAAGAATTCTATTCTATTCTATTCTATTCTATTCTATTCTTTGTCGAGAAGTTATGAGGCATCATGATCATTAGACACCTCCCTCCTTTGTAGGCAAATATACTTGGCTGTGTATAAATCTTTATTTTGAAATATCTTGAAAACGTTAGCCAACCAGCACCCGTTTTCTAGCTAATCAAATCAAAATATGTCAAATGAACACATTTTATCTTGGTGGTCGATAATTTCCCCAAAATTTGTAGACCAGTTTTACCTTAATCTCTTGTTTCTGACTCCTGAGGAACTCTTCTGCAAGACCCACAGCCTGGGAGCAAGCCTGAGGGCAACGGTCCCTGACCCATCCCTGCATCTCTGGAGGTAGGATGGCCAAGAACTGCTCCAGGATCACCATTTCCAGGATCTGCTCTTTGGAGTGCTTCTCTGGCTTCAGCCATTGACAGCAAAATTCCCGGAGTCCCTTGCAAACTTCTTGAGGTTCTTCAGCCTCCTGGTAACTGTACTGCCTAAAACGTTGGCGCTGAGCTTCGGTCAAGAGAGTCTCTTGGTCCACAAGTACGTCCTTCATCGGACTGTTTCCTTCAACCTCTGGACCATAAATGATCCGAGGAGGTAACTCTCCGTTGTTGACCATCAAGAACTGAGGAACGCTTTCTCCATTCAACCACTGGCTGGTGTTGGGGACGGACTCACAGGAGTCCCAGGGAAAAGGTTTTGACTGGTGTGGAGTCCCAAACCCAGAAGGAAGAAACTGGACCGCCTTCAAGACTTCCTGCCACTGGGTCTCCCAGCGCTGAGCCAAACCTTCTTCTGATCCTTGGATCATCTCTTGTGGGGGCATCCAGCCTAGAAATTCTCCTATGGTCCCAACCTGAATGACCCGAGGGACCATCCGTTCCCCATCAGCTTCTAAGGACCTCGCTTGGGCTTCCTCCTCGGATTTCCTTGTAGGGTTCATGCCGTGTCCCAGAACATTCTGGAAGGAGAGAAACGCGGCTGCTCCAGCCTTCAGTTCAGTAGCCATTTTGGCGGCTAACGTTTCACAGGAACGTTACATCCACATATAATGGAGGAAAGGTCCCCGTTGAGGCTGACGGGAGCTTTTCAAAGCTGCAATGACGAGGATTTCGAAGCCAAATAAGCTCATGAACAATTGTAGCCGCTTCTTTGAAAGATGACTTTTAAAATGAAGATAAAACGATTACAAAGGAGGAACCAGGTGGATCTTCTGGTGAGGACTACAAACTTTGGAAGATTTCAGTTAAAAAAAAAAAAAGAAATCACTCAAGGAAGGGACCAGCAACATTTCTGATCAGCAGAGAGAATTTTCTTCCTTGAAGAGACAGACAGCTAATTCTGAAAAGAGAGAACGTACTTTAAAATGTTGGAATAAAACTCTGATTTTAAGTACTTATTAATTAAATTTATCTAGCCGTCCATCTCACGTGAGCAGAGTGAACTGTGGCATTATTTTTTTCTGTGTTCAGGAAAATTCAACAGGGTGCAGACTTTTTAGATAATTTCACCAGCTTCTAATCAACATAGTATTCTACAACGTTATGTTAGATTTCTTTTGTCATCAACCAGCAGAATTATCATTGTTTATTTATTTATTTTTAAATGGTGTAGCTGCCTGGCTTAAAATGGCATTATGCTTTAATGATAGTACTGAACCTTCGCCCACAATTGAGCGCATGTATGTTGCTACAATTGAGCGCATTTATGTTACACCCACAATTGAGCACATTTATGTTGTTAAACAAGACCGCTGCTGAGTGAGTTTTGACCCATTTTACGACCTTTTTTGCCACAGTTGTCAAGTGAATCACTGCAGTTGTTAAGTTAATAGTACGGTTGTTAAGGGAATCTGGCTTCCCCATGGAAGGCCGCAAAAGGAGATCACATGATCCTGGGACACTGTAACCGTCGTAAATGTGAGTCAGTTGCCAAGCATCTGAATTTTGATCACATGGCCATGGGGATGCTGCTACGGTCATAAGTGTGAAAAAATGGTCATAAGTCACTTTTTCCAGTACTGTTTGTAACTTCTAACACTCACTAAACAAATGGTTGTAAGTTGAGGACTATCTGTATTTTTCTTTTTCCTTTTCTTTTTCCTTTGTTTATTCGACTACAAAATCTTATGGAAAGAACTATCTTTCTGATATAATTATGCATTTACAATCCCAACAACGAATTAAATGGGATTTGCTCCCAAGTAAATGAACCAAGGAATGTTAAACTGAAATATTTTAAAGTTACCTTTTTAATCCTCTTGATTCCTCCGGAATTTCAAGATAACCAATAATGTGTCCCTTCTCAGCTCCTTTTCCCCAAACCAACCCTGCAGAGTAGATTAGATTCAAAAGGAAGAAGCTCTTTTAAATCTGAGTCTCGCCAGTTTTGAGTCCAACAATTTGAACATCCTGAGAAACAGATATAACCCTTCAGGCTCTTCGATTTAAGATGTGCCACCAAGATTTTGGTCCTTTTAAAGTTTTCTTTTTTAAACTACGGAAGATTTTAAATATATTTTTAGAGGCAAACCATTAACATTTCAAAAAAATCCATTTTACTTCCTATTGTGATTGTTTCTAACAGGAGAAGAAGTGGGTCGCAACGTTTCTAAAATAAATAACTCAGGGCCCTAGAAGGCATCCTTAAAACATAATATTTGTAGGTACCTCAATTCCAGCACACCTTGGCAGACTTAATAATAGACTTAGACTAACTTTAAACGTGACACTAATCTGCCTACATTAAAATGAAATTTCGTTGCATGCAGTTCTCAAAGGGTCACCGCCTCCAATATACACTACTACACAAACAAGACAAAATAAATAAATAAACACAACATTATGCATATACTGTAAATTCTTTTTCTTGTTGACTTATTTGGGTGTAACTTTATAAGCCTCTGCTTTTCCAATGCTAGAAACAAATTCTGAAGCATGCTTAGCTTACACCACTGCAACTCGGAAGTAAAGGAGAGGAAGTTATAAAAAGTGTTTCAAGTTTCTTTTGCTGTTCTCTTCACCCCCGTGGCTTCCCTTGCTTACTGTCTGAGAGCACACAGCATCCAAATTCATTGCTGCAAAGAGAGAGAAATGCTAAAGCTTTCTAAAAGGGCAGGCATCTCAGCCCATTGCAGCAGGAAGAAAGAAAATTCTGGTGTGTGTGTTTTTTTAAAACGTGGAATCAAGGAGAAAATGTGAAAATAAAAGGTTCCCCGGGAGAGAAACTTCCGCTGCCTGCGATAGATTGCAAATTGGAAATGTATCTAAGCAACGCACAAAGGAGAAGAGTGCAAGAGAGCGCGAGGACCACAAGTGAGCGAGACTGGACTCTGCAAAATCCCTTGACACCCCAATTTTGCACACAGCAGTGATTCTCACCTGCGCGTTAACGCTTCGTCCCCACAATCTAGGAGTTCCCCTGGCCTAGATGGGAAGCGGGTTGGCTGTTGGCCTCTTGTTGTTCTGATAGTTTCCTACAACGCAGGGGTGGTTGGGCGCAGGAAGAGGCCTTGCTGAATAATATGCTCACCCATCCTCCAGCCCCAAGGTTACTCCAGCCTCTCTAGGAAGTAGGAGTGGCTGCGGTGTGTAACCCTTTAGTGGCCTTTCGGAGGAGCGTGGAGGGAGCAACCCATGTTACCAGGGCAGGAAGGCCCCATGGCCTCCTGTTGAGGTGCACATGGAGAACATTTTGACTGAGCTCCTATTGTATAAAGAAAAAAGAAAAAAGGGGTGGGTGGGGAGGTGAGATGGCCAGGATGACAATTCCACACAAGGCCTGAGGACAATAGAGACCTGCACAATTAGGCTCCTGGGATTTCTAGCACAGCTGGAAAAAAGGATCCCCGGACAATAAGAAGGGAAGAGCTTATAATTTCCCAAGGATCTCTCAGTGGGATCAACATCAGTACGAATATTGCAACACCTTCCACTTTCAGGTTTTCCTAATCTTGGCAACTTTAAAGACAGGTGGACTTCAACTTCCAGAATTCGTCGGTCAGCCCTGCTCTAAAAGAGTTGGCTTCTATCTTGGGGTATTCACTCTTTCAATTATCTTCCAATATCTCAGGGGCTGCCACAAAGAAGAGGGAGTCAAACTATTCTCCAAAGCACCTGAGGGCTGGACAAGAAGGAATGGGTGGAAACTAATCAAGCAGAGAAGCAACGTAGAACTGAGGAGAAATTCCCTGACAGTTAGAACAATTAACCAGTGGAACAACTTGCCTCCAGAAGTTGTGAATGCTCCAACACTGGAAGTTTTAAAGAAAATGCTAGATAACCTTTTTGTCTGAAGTGGTGTAGGGTTTCCTGCCTGAGCAGGGGGTTGAACTGGAAGACCTCCAAGATCCAGAGGTGGGTTCTAAATCTTCTTACTGCTGGTTTGCTCAGGGTTGCGCCTCGAGCATGCGCACAAAGCACACGAGCGAGCGCCCATGCAGAAGTTAAAAACCCTACATTTCAGACAAATGGCTGTCCAATCTCTTCTTAAAAACGTACAGTGTTGGAGCATTCACAGCTTCTGGAGGCAAGTTGTTCCACTGTTTTAATTGTTCTCACTGTCATATTTCCCCTTAGTTCTAGGTTGGTTTTATCCTTGATTAATTCCCATCCATTGTTTATTATTTTCCCTTCTAGAAAATAGGTTGCCCCCCCTTCTTTGTGGCAGCCCCTCAAATATGCTGTGACCTTTAGTCCTTCTTTTCACTAGTGCGACTGAATACTCTGTGGTCTGCAGAGATTTAAAGCACGGCAGCTATGCAGTCGTATTCTAACTATTTTTTTAAACATTCTAGGTATATCTTTCCAGATGTGTTAGACTAGAGCAGTTTTTCCCCCAACTTAGGCAACTTTAAGCCATGCGGACTTCAATTCCTAGAATTCCCCAGGCAGCATAGCTGGCTAGAGAATTTTGGGAGTTGAAGTCCACACAGCTTAAATTTGCCAAGGTTGAAAAACATGGAATAGTTTTCCTACTCAGCCAACTGGACCATGTAGATAGAAGGCCCGCAATTCAGAAAGCTGCAAGCATGTTGCATATTCAACCACAGCACCCTTTAAAATCTACCTTCCAACGACCACACTCCTTGGGAGTGATGGTATTTGTAATTCAACATGTTTGACAATTTAAGGAAACCCAGTTTTCGATGAATCCCTAAGTGTGAAACTGCAAGGATTTGCTTACAGAGCTATTTTAGTATCTGTGAGAAATGTAAGTCATAGCTGAGGTCATTATTGTTGTTGTTGTTATTATGAACCATGGCACAGTCAGCCAGATGTTCAGACTGGGTTTGGCATTTTTGTCTATTTATTGAGTCGTTATCAAGAACCTGGGATAGGCAAATCTGGATGTTTGACAGTGTTACAGATGTTGTCGCAGGATAAAAGCTGTTCCAAGTAAAGCCGCCTTCTGCAATTGACTGATGGCAAATTTGTCAATGCAGATGATGTTCAACTGACGCTCCAGTTGTTTTGGGTTTGCATTTAAAGCACCTATTGCTAGTGGTATTACCCTTGCTTGCCTTTGTCACAGTTGTTCTATTTCTATTTGTAGGTCTTTGTATTTTGTTATCTTCTCCAGTTCTTTCTTTTCTATTCTGCTGTCTCCAGGCACTGATTATTATCGCATCATTATTTTTTATTCATTAAACATCAAACTCAGTCAACTGAACATTTAAAAATTTATCACAAATACTATTGATTTGCGCTGACGTGTTGCGGCCAGTGTCCTAAATGTCAACCAAGCATCTTCTTAAAATGTACAATGTTCCAAGTAGTGCAGTTTTTTGCAATTCCGCTGGTGTTATTGCTGCAATTTCTTGATGTATTTTGTAAAGCTCTTGGACATGGTACCAAGTGCCCCGATGACAATGAGTATCACTGTTACATGTTTCATCCATAATCGTGTAGATTTGATGGGCAGGTCATGATATTTCATTTTTTTCCAGTTCTTTTTCTTCGACTCCGGCGTCTCCTGGCACAGCAACATCAATAAACTGCACACTTCAGTTTTCGACAACTGCAACACTTGCCGTGTCACACTCCAAACGACGATCTGTCTGTATTTGAAAATCCCACAGATGGATCATTTGGAGCACAACACAGCAAGGTGTCGCAGGTGTCAAAAACCAAAGTCTGCAGTTTATTGATGTCGCTGTGCCAGGAGATGCCAGAGTTGAAGAAAAAGAACTGGAAAAAAATTATTATTTTTTTATCACCCATCTCCAGTAGCACATGTCTAGTGTGTGGCTTCATCCCTCAACACATTATTTTTTATTTTGTATGATTTCACGATTGTATTATACTCCTTCATTTTTAACTGTTCTCCCCCTCCAAAGTCCCAGGTGAGATGGGTGGCTATATAAATTCATTAAATAAATTAACAAACACATTGACCAAGCCTAGAGGTGCTTCTACCCCCTCCAAAATATTGGGGGTAGGGATACAGATTTGCAATCCAAGATGTGCAATCCTAACATTAAGGAAGATTGCAACTCCCAACTCCACACTCCTAAGTAATGATCAGTAATGGCGGGGCAGAAATTACATTTCTCACACTGAACCCATTGCAGCTTTCCAGTTTCCAGATCAAGCAGTCTTTGAACATGTGCAGAGTATTTCCTTGACACGACAAGGCTGAAGCACAGCTGAACCGCTCTGCTTCTTCTTAGCAGCGCTCCCGTCTCCAATCTGGGAGTTCCCTGCTCATTCAAAACCCCTGAGGTTTCTCCAAGGAAAGAATTCTGCACTTGCATAGATGAGAAAAAGACGCGAGTCGAAGACACTTACATTCCGCAGCGGAGCTCCACGGGTTAAAACAACCGCACCATGATGCCTAGAGAGGCCCGGAACTACAAGCCTCATGGTGGGATGCAAATAATGAGGCAACTTCCGGTCCCGCCTCCCTTTGATTTGTGACGTTGGTGATTCCAGTTTTTTTTTTTACTATTTTATATACAGGGTGTATTGCCATTTAAAGCCTTAAAGCTACAGTATGAATTCAGGCAAACCTAAGGAAAGTTTAAACAGCATGGATTTTTATATGCGACCAAGGCTCTTATCAGAGGCAACCTTAACCCCAGAAAAGCTGATCAGCAACACTAATTACATTTTCTCAATCTCTCAACCTCCGTCATTAAACGGAGGGTTTTGGTTCTCATGTACTTATGCAGAGAGGTCCTTCAGTAATTGCAAAGCCCTGCGCTTCTGTGTCCATGATGATACGCCTGGTCAGTGGCTGCAGAAGGCTGAACCAGAGAGACTGTCTACTGTTGATAGTGCACCATATATCCCTGGTGCATGTGATGTTCAGGAGGGAGGGAGGGAGGATGGAGAAGATGAGAAGGAGGAAGAAGAAAGAGGAAGAGATGACAGGAGGAGGGAGGGGAGGAGAAGAGAAGGAGGGAGGAAGAGATGAGAAGAGAAGGAGGGAGGGAGAGAGGAGAGAGGAGAAGAGAACAGGAGGAGGGGAAGGGAGCAGAGGAGCAGAGAAGAAAAGAGATGAGATGAGATGAGAAGGGGGAGGAATAGAAGAGGGAGGAGAGGAGGAAGGAAAAGGAGATGAGAAAAAAGGAAGGAGAGAAAGGAAGGATTTTTGATGCCCCCAGCCAGATTACCACATGTAATGGGGGAAGCTGGCAGGAGTCAGAAGTCCCTCCAACTTTGGTTGTTCTGTTTCTCTATTTAGCAATAGCACTGAACAGCCCTCTATAAATGGTTTACAGAGTCAGCCTCTTATCCTCAACAATCTGGGTCCTCATTTTATCCACCTCGGAAGGATGGAAAGGCTGAGTCACCCTTGAGCCTGGTGAGATTTGAACTGCCGAACTGCATCTAGCAGTCAGCTGAAGTAGCCTCCAGTGCTGCACTCTTAACCATTGTGCCACCTTGTCTCTATTTAGATAAGGAAAGCCCTCTGAAATGACATCTCTTCCCCCCCCCACTGGGAGTGGAGTTGTCTAGTGTCTCTATTTAGATAAGGAAAGCCCTCTGAAATGACATTTCTTTCCCCCCCCCCACTGGGAGTGGAGTTGTCTAGTTAGAACATATAAATGTTAAAACCGTGGACAGGAATGACCATTTCATTACTCTTTATTTGCAAAGCATCTTCCCATTACACTAAAAGATGCTTACCATACAATCCTCTTAAAGCCGCCCATGCATATGAAAGGCAATCAGCTTACAAGAACCAGCTACTTTCCAAAAGCACAGATTTGACACAATTCCTACAAAAGGGCAAGATCAAGGAAGAGGTTAAGAGGAGGGGTGGGATCTCTTATGTTTGGGAAACTGAGCAGAGACCGTTTGCTCAGAAGCGATCGACCGTCTTTGCATTCACAGGTTACGCCACGTCACTGTTTCAAAGATTCTTCCATTTGCACGTCCCATTTTCTTCTACAGTTCTGCTAGTCCTTGACTCACAATCACAACCGGGCCCAACATTTCTGTTGCTAAGTGAGACAGTTGTTAAATGGGTTTGGCCCCATTTTATGACATTTCTTGTTAAGTGAATCTGGCTTCCCCATTGATTTTGCTTGCCAAAAGGTGGCAAAAGTTGATCACATGACCTCGGGACACGTCCCCAAAAATATGAATCAATCGCCGAGCTGCTGAATTTTGATCACGTGACCACGAGGATGCTTCAACGGTCATAAGTGCGAATGGTCATAAGTCACGAATTGTTGTAGGTCGAGGACTATCTGTATTGTAACATTTTTCGAATAGATTCTCTCCATCCAAGATCTTTTCCCCCTTCCACTGTGAGTTTTTCAGAAGGGTTACAGTGATTAGTTTCCAGTTGCCTTTTTTTTTTTAATCTGAAATTACCTCACAAATTCAAGGGAACCAAAGTGCTGGGTTTTACAGTGTAACTTAATAAGTTCGTTGTGCTGGAAAGACCTCAGGGTTAAAATTTAAAAAAAGAGAGAGACTACTGTAATATAAATAGCGAAAACCTAAACAAAGTACCGGTATGGATAGCAAACACAATCTAAATATAAAATATACATAACGTACAATAGAATCAGAAACTCAACAAATGTCAGTGTTTAAAACTCAGAAGAGGATGGTTGAACGTGATGGCCATTTGAGAAAATCCTGTTTATAGATTTAAATTTCAAGTACCTTTGGTAAATGACCTAAATCCATCCTTCTCTCTATCCCTTTACAGGTAAATAAAAAATATTAGCGCTTGTCTGATCACAAGTTCCCAAAACCTGCACCACAGTACCATTCTATGTTACAGTTCCCAGAAAACCTCACAACCATCCAAGTAGCTTCAAGAACCGAGGGCCCTTGAGAAAATTTAACCTTTACCATTGTAGAGCTGCATAAGCCCATCATCCTCGGCCTCAAACTCTACCGAACCTGTTATAAAAGCAGCTCATTTCCATCGTTAACCAATAAATGTCCGCATTTACAAGAAGGGGCTTGCCACAAGCCAAAATTGTTTTAGAAACGTGATTTCTTAAAAAATGAACCTGTCTGCATTTTCACCCCAACGAATTCATCGGATGAAATACGCTTGAGAAATATTTTAAACAGAAGTTATGGCTTGTTTGTGTGTCTGTGTGTGTGTGGGTGCATTTGTGCGTGTGCGCTTTGGAGTCAATCTTGACTCCCAGGGACAATGACGACAAATCCCTGCACTTTCATAGCAATATTTTCCGAAGAGGTTTGCCATTGCCTCCTTTCTAGGGCTGAGAGAGAGGGACTGGCCCAAGGCCACCCAGCTGAGGGCCTGTCAGTTTCTAGCCTGATGCCTTTGACCACTTCAGCAAACTGGCTCTCCTTTTTCTAATTACAGGAAGCCTGAATTTAATAAGATCTCAAATCTCTCAATGTTCAAATGCTTACGCTAACTCCCACCAAATCTCTGTTGTGTAACATCTTTTCGCACGGTCCCTGTTTGTGCCCAGGAGTCCCATGAGATCCCAATCCTGTGCTTATTCTTCTATCATCTTCTTTTAATGACCCCCAAAACCCCTTGTGGAGTGGGCAACAGAATGGAGCTGAGTGTTTTACTGGCCGGATGCCTCTCCTGTTGCCAATGCGGAGCTTTGTTCAGCAGTTATATTCTCACTGTGCCCAGAGAGAAATATTTGCCTCTACTCAGGATCGAACTCATAGCCTCCTGATTGTGAGGCGGGAGCTCCATCTCTAGGCCACCACACCACTCCCTGCACTTATTCTTCTTAATACACTTAATAGCACAGTCTTTTAGCACCTGCTATACAGGGGTGAGTTGTGTTTTGCTGCTGGTTCGCTCAGGGTCACGCCTTGCGCGCGCGCACATGCAGCAATAAAAAAAATAGCTTCTGTGCATGTGCAGAAGCAAAATCCAAAATGGCGGCACCCACGAGGACACCAAAGAAACCGGTTCTGTGACGTCATCACCGAGTTACTACCGGTTCTAAAGAACCGGTAGGACCCCACCTCTGCTGCTATACCCATCAGCCACAGCAACGTATCGAGAGCTCTGGGTGGGGAAAAAATATCAGTTGCCAAGTGGCTGAATTTTGATCGTGTGACTATGGAGATGGTAGTACAGTTGTAAGTGTACATGGTCATAAGCCACTTTTTTCAGTGCCGTTTTTAAATTTTGAACGGTCACTAAACGAATTGTTGCAAGTCGAGGACTATCTGTATTGCAACATTTCGAAATTGCTGATGCTTAGGAAGAAAAAGCCAGCCCCAAATCATAACAAGGGTCCCAGTCTGTGTAAAAAAACCTAGGTGGTATCTGCTATTCCCAAAATTTGAAAATCTGGTTATTTAGAAATCACTAACAATTTCTGTCGTTAAAAATAATCACAAGAGACCCCTGATGCCTTAAGAGCCAGCTTACTTTATAGTCAGTTTTAGTCTATGTCGGTGCAGGTAATCCTTGACTTATGACCAGTGGCTTAGAGACTGACTGAAGTTATGACCTACCTGAAAAAGGAGACTTGCGACCGGTTAATGGTTGTTTCCCCCGTCCCGTCCCCACTCACAATCACACAACTCTGCTTCAGGTGCTTGGCAACATGGCCGCATCTGAAGCGTTGTGTGACCGCATTTTGCGCTGCAGCAAACAATGGATCCACTTAAAGACCGCTGCATTTGTTTTACAACTGCCGTGTTCACTTAATGACCACTGCAAAAAGCATCGCGAAATCAGGTTGGTCGTGAGACCGACCCATTTTTACGACTGTTATCACGGGTTCCATTACAGTTGTAACTTGAGAACTTACCTGCATAATGGAATTGTTTCTCAAGCACCCTTTGCTTTTAAAGTCATGCAACGGGGGACCCCTCCAAATGGGGAAGTCCCATTTTTAAAACACCCCTCTTTATAAATTATTCAAATTTTATAAAGGAGGATATTAAAGGACTAGCACTGATGATGTTACCTAGTCTGGGCAATGAAACGTCTGCAAGAAAACAACCAAGCTCGGAGAGCATCATGTTCAAATCTGGTCCAGCCTCAAATCTCTACACCAGATTCCATGAGATTCTGACATTCTGCTTTGAGCAGAGAGGACTGTCAAATTTGGCAATCCCGTGAGACAGGGATCATTTGGCAGTTTATTCCCTTTAAAGCGACTGCATTCAAGTTGTTAAGTCACCGACCGGCAAGATATCTAGCTTGCAAAACTGGATCCTTTTTACAATTGTTTGAAATGGCCTGCCGGTGTCGTCTTGGACTCCCAAGATGGTGACCTTGTTGTCCATACACAAAACAATAGTCAGTCTGGCCTAGTGGCGTTTTAAATTTTTTTAAACCTGAAATGAACTTGCAAATTCAAGCGAATCGAAGCGCTTGGGTTGTGGATCCACCTTAGCCACGAAATCCGGCTGAGTGATCCCTCTCTTTGAGCTCAACCCACCTCACAAAGCTGTTGTTGTTGTTGTAGGGAAAATAGGAGGACAGAGCAGGGGTGAACTTCAAAATGTGTCCCTACTGGTTCTGTGGGTGT
>JANHFT010006278.1:41785-59058 GCA_032467955.1 Pseudoxenodon macrops
TGAACAGATTGAACAGGTTTAACAGATTTGGAGAGAACCGGTTCTATGATGTCACCAGCTGCTTGCAACCTACTCTAGAGAACCGGTGCGAACCGGTAGGATTTCACCCCTGGTGGGAGCCCATTCAAGCCGCCTTTTCGTTCCAAACACCGTGCAACCTTAAGAGAGCCCTTATCACGCAGCATGTCTTCATCAATTTGTCTCTGCAAAATGTCTTTTCTCCACTCACCCATCATGGTGTGAATGGTCCTTTGTCAAACATGTTCAGCCCAGCGACTTAAAAATGCTACCAGTTTGATTGCCTAAGCTTTTCTGCAGATAAATGAAATATAAAACAGACGGGCAGAGTAGTGCAAGGAAGTCAAATGATAAAAGGAAAGAAATACACCACCCGTTGTAATAAGTGTGAGATGGACATAGATAGGAAACCTTTGATCATGGTTTAATCCAGGGGGTCGGCAACCTTAAACACTCAAAGAGCCACAAAGGCCCTAACCGGAAGCGGAAGCCTGCCCCCCCACTTCTATTCTGGAACCAACCGGAAGTCTGGTTCCCCCCACCATAGAGTCTCCTCCTAGTGCGGTGTCCTTTTTCCTCTACCTGTCCTAACTGAAAGCCCTATCAATTGTGGAGCTGACTGGCGATGGAGCCACAGCAGAGGGATGAAAGAGCCACATGCGGCTCCAGAGCCATGGGTTGCTGACCCCTGGTTTAATCTGTGTAATTCTAGCTCTGCTACTCACAATGAATCGAATTAAAATGCGGTGGTTAGTTTTTTTTGTTCCAAGATTATTATCTTTGAACAAAGGAATTAAAAAAGGCTGATTTCATCACAGAACAATTGGTATTTCTTTTAAAAATAATTTATAATGGTAAAGATCAAAGCTGAGTTCCACCCTTGGTGACATTGGGGGTGTCAATTTGCAACAATCCATGATTTCTCATTGCCTTTTTTTTCCTGAGAGATTTGGTGATTTTTTCCCCTTCAGCTTTCTTTGTGATTTCCACTCACAATAAGAGCTTATTCTAAGCTTTTTTAAGAACACCAAAAGTTACCGTAGTTGTCCGCTTTTTACTTGTGGTGACAAGTAGGTTGTGGCTCTTAAAATTCTCTATATTCTTCTTTGGAAGTAAATCCCAGTAACCACCTTTGCATTTACTTTTAAGGTAGAACTGCCTTCTTTTATGAAAGATGCTGCTATCTTATATCTGATTACTTAGAAACAAACCACACTAAATTCAAAGAGTTTTATTTCAGATACCGTGTTTCCCTGAAAATAAGGCAGGGTCTTATTTTCTTTTGACCCCCAAAATAAACGTTTGGCCTTATTTTCGGGGAGGTCTTATTATTTTTGAGGTGCAGGAGGCGGTGAGCGTGGTCACCTCATGGCTGCTGCTGTGTTTTGGAAAGGGCTTATTTTCGGGGGATGGCTTATTTTAGTGTATGCACTCAAAAGTCTGATTGATCTTATTATCCGGGGAGGTCTTCATTTTCAGGGAAACAGGGTATAAATATAAACATTAATAATGAACCCCAGACGATTAATAATCCTTACTAGAATGCTATTCAACTTTTTACTAACTTCTCAAGAAGATGGATTTCTTTAAACAAGATAAATAATCTGCCCTCTATACCATTACAACAGTTATTGCTCCACTGGTCTTTCAGATGAGACCAGCAGACTCTTATGAGAAACATATGGGGTTTTTTTCTCTCCACGTACTGCTTGACTCCTGGAACAATGGGCAAAGAGCTACAGACCAAAAAGCAAGGAGCAAGGTCATATGGAAGGCCAAATCAGATTTCATTTCATCTTTAATTAAATTAAACAGCGATGTACAACATGTTTCTAATTCAGACTGTTCCAGCTATGAACTGAACCCCATTGAGGAGCGAGATGGCTTGTTTTGATCAGTTCGGAAAGTGTCCCAAGATCAAAAGGGACAGAACATCCCCCTTTCCGGCTGGAAGACCTGGTTTCCACTCAAATGCTTTGAAGTCAAAATCTGTCGCAAACCTCAAGATTTTGCCATTTCGACAGAAGAGATATATCTGTGGCTCAGGACAGAACCTGTGGGGGTTCTTGGTCTTCTCTGGGCCTTGTTGTTGATTTGCAGACATTTCAATACCGGACTAGCTTACATCATCAGTGTAGTTCACTGATGTCATCTAGTAGGATAACCAAATGTTTGCAAAAAAAAAAAAAATAGCTCAGAGGGCATTGCGAACTACATTTCCTCATTTATGAACGAATGCATGAAAGCAAAAGAAGTTAAACCATTCAAATCTAATCCAGTAAACAGTTCGATTTACGAGCAAGTAATTTGTTACTCGAGTGAGTGATATTTCTAAGAAAGAGTACACCAACTATTCTGATTACATAGAAACATGAAAAAACATATGGCAGAAAAAGACATAAGATAGAACATAGAATACCATAAGAGATGGAAGGGACCTTGGAGGTCTTCTAGTCCAACCCCTATAGATAAATGGCAGTCTAGTCTCTTTTTACAAGCCACCTGTGATGCAACACCCACAACTGCTACTGAAAGTAAACTGTTCTGTTGGTTAATTGTTCTCACTGTTAGGAAATTTCTGCTTCGTTCCAGGTTGCTTCTCTCCTTGGTTAGTTTCCATCTGTTGCTTTTTGTCCTGCCTTCTGGTCTTTTGGACAATGAGTTTCCCCCTTTAACTTTGTGGCAGCCCCTCAATTATTAGAATACTGCTATCATGTCATCCCTGGTCCTTCTTTTCACTAGACTGAACAAACCCAATTCCTGCAACTGTTCTTCAGATGTTTTATCCTCCATCATCCTAGTTGCTCTTCTCTGCACTCTTTCCAGAATCTCAACATCTTTTTTTATATCGTGGTGATCAAAACTGGACAGGCTATTCCAAGTGTGATCCATCCTACTCAGTGGTGAAATCCTACCGGTTCTGTGGGCGTGGCCGGGTAGGCATGGCGTGGCTGGATGGATGTGGCAGGAGAAGGATACTGCAAAATTCCAGTTCCCACCCCACTCTGGGGCCTGCCAGAGGTGTTATTTGCCGGGTTCTGGATTCTGTTACTTCCGGTTCGCTCAGGGATGTGCTGCAGCCGTGCGTGCGCTTTGTGCGTGCACATGCGTAGTGCTTTAAAAAAGCTTCTACGCATATGCAGAAGTGAAAAACAAGATGGCGGCATCTATGGCACTGCTGAGGGAACTGGCTCGGGGGCTTGGCAGGCCCAGGTCACTAACGGTTCTAGCAAACTGGGCCCGCCAAGTTACTAATGGTTCCATAGAACTGGACTGAACAAGTGGGAATCAACCTGTGGTGTGTGTGTGTGTGTGTTACTTTGTTTGTTTGCTGGCTAATGGCTGCAATAAATTGAAAAGGAAAACCACTTATATGTCCTCTCCCACCAGGGGTGGGTTCTACTTACCTTCCCTACCGGTTCGGAGTTGCACCGGAAGTGCGCGCACACCCTGGTCACTTCCAGGTGAAAACCCCCTGCACATGCGCAGAAGGCTTTGTGCATGCACAGATTTGGCCCATTTGAGGCCGGAGCACCGATTTTGAGCCGGAGGACCGGTTCGGGGGCGTATCCAGCTGGCCGTCACTGCTGGTTTGGCGAGCGGGGAGAAATTCCCGCTACTGGTTCTAGCCAACCGGACCAAACCGGCAGGAACCCACCTCTGTCTCCCACCCAAATTTTGAATAAAAGCCATCCTCCCACACCCTGAAAACTGTCACTCAGAGCAGAGACAAAAATAGCCCTCTGCCAAACGGCTAAATGCATCTTGTGACACGTGCAGCTCTCTAAATAGCACCGTTCTTGGTATCCATTACATTCCTTAAGCTCAGCATGTGTTCCTTTTATATATATATATATATATATTAAACCCACCTCATCCATAAATGTCAACCAGTTGCCATTCGGGTACAACATCCAAGGGAGAAGCACAGCCACATCCTCTACATATACCTGGCAACATCTTGATTTCTGTTTGAGCGACCTTCCCCAATTCGAGAAAAGCTAAGTTGTCAGAAAAGAAGCTGAGTAGACATGTCTATTATCCGCCCCCCCAATTATAAATAAATAAATAAAATTAAACAATAAAAAATAAACAATTAATAGGTAAAGGTTACATATGTGCTAGTTGTTCCCGACTCTAAGGGGCGGTGCTCATCTCCGTTTCTAAGCCGAAGAGCCAGCGCTGTCCGAAGACGTCTCCGTGGTCATGTGGCTGGCATGACTAAATGCCGAAGGCGCACGGAACGCTGTTACCTTCCCACCGAAGTGGTCCCTATTTTTCTACTCGCACTTTTACGCGGTTTCGAACTGCTAGGTTGGCAGAAGCTGGGACAAGTAACAAGAGCTCACTCCATTACACGGCGCTAGGGATTCAAACCACCGAACTGCCAATGTTTCTGATCGAAAAGCTCAGCGTCTTAGCCACTGAGCCTAATCACTGTCAATTTCCAGTACTAATGATGGTATCTAGAACACCTCATGAAACTCCTCTGGAATATCTCGTTGGACTAGGAAGTACTGAGAGGCATACAAAATATATTAAGAAAATAAGACCGCCATTTTAAACAAACACCTTAAATGTCTATGGAGCTTCTCAGTCATCCAGGTCAAGGTTGTCCGAAAAGTGTTTTTTCAAGAGGCAGCTGGACTTTCTTGCTTCTCTTTGAAGAGCTGAAGAAGCTTCTTGGATGAGAAGTGAAACGTCTTCAAAGAAAAACAAGAAAGTCCACTTAACTTTTGAAAAAGCACATTTGGGACAAACACATTAAAATGTATTATCAGAAACAAGATCTGGATATATTTTGGATTAGGCTTCTCCTTCTGTATTTCTGATGGTCCTGCAATGATAAGCATTAAAATAGCTTGGTAAACTTCTCAATACAAGCTGCTATTTTCTCACCTTTTGTTGTTTAGGTTGTGTGCACCCTGAAGGAATTTAATGAATATAGACAGTATTTGACCTCCCGCAAGTTGGAGTTTGAAAAACACTACCTAAAAGAACAAGTAAGTCCTGGAACTATTTGAAATTTCATCCTATGCTAACAAGAACATTGTAAATATAATTTCTTGTTTTAGTATCCACTGAATATGTACTATTCAGAAAACCTAGCTAGTAATCAGAGCCCATCTGATCCCACTTTCTAGATGCATTTGGGAACGTCATCACCTTTGATTAAATGGCAATACTCCTTTTTGATGTCTGCAGTTGTTACCTAGAAACTAATATATAAAGCATGCTGCCCATAACTCAAAACCTAATAAAGAGCTATCAGTATTAGAAGCCTTTGAAGGGCTGATGAATGTTCATTTTAAAATCACCCAAATTGGTTGTTTTCATCATTCATGCTGGCAAGCGATTTCCACAGTTAAACTGTGCATTAGAACTTAGAACTTAGAATAACTTTATTGTCACTTTGAATGTACACTAATCAGCATACATTAAAATGAAATTTCATTGCATACAGATCTCAAAGGGTCACCACCAATATATACACTACATAAACACGACAAAACAAACAAACAAACAAACAAACAAATAAATAAATACAAAATATAAAATTATGCCTATGCCTATTATATGACACAGAGTAACAACACAGTCTAGTTCGGATGTAGACAAGTACATGGCGAGCAAAACGAATATTGCGAGTTTACCAGACGGATGGCATAGGGAAGAAAGCTGTTACAGAATCTGACAGTCCTACTAGAAATACTTTGAAACCTCCTCCCTGAGGGGAGCAACAGAAACAGACCGTAAAGTGGGTGTGTGGGGTCTCTGACAACGCTTTGAGCTCTAAGCACATAGCGCTTACAAACGGAAGCTCACTTCCTGAATGACAGGAAGTGAGCTTTCTATAAGCTTCTCGGCTGTCCTTACCACTCTCTGTATGGACTTTCTATCTGAGGCTCAGCTGCCACCAAACCAAACAGCGATGCTGTTTGTTAAAACACTCTCAATTGTGCCTTTTGTAAAATGTGGCCAGTACAGAAGGAGAAAGATGTACTCTCCTCATCCAACACAGGAGACTGTAATGAGTCAAATGTAGGGGGAAGGCATGAAACTATATAGTCCTTTACCAATCTCTCAAAACACTTCATATAATGGAAGTGAGTGCAACTGGATGGTAATCATTGAGGCATGTGATGATAGTCTTTTTGGACACTGGTACAATGATTGCAGTCTTAAAACATGATGGAATCATTGCCTGATGCAACAAGAGGTTGAAGATGTCTGTGAGAACAGTAGCCAGCTGGTCAGCACACTCCTTAGGTTCTCCCCAGGGATATTATCAGGACTAGCAGCTTTCCAAATATTGACTTTCCACAGGACCTTCCAAACAGCGGTTGTATCAATCCTAAGTACCTGCTTATCAGGGAGGTGAACACCCTTCCTTGCTTGAACGTTATTTGTAGTCTCGAACCATCCCAAAAAACATATTTATTTTTATTTATTTAACCCATAGGGTTAGGGGACTTTCTGATTCTAATCTGAAGGAATTACACCACAAAGATTCCTTGGCCCTAAGCCAGGCTACTATGTGTCATTATCACAGTGTCAAAATGGTGGCAGCATCTTGCACAAACTCTTAATTTCATCACAAACTTTTTTTGTTTCCTACCTGATTGCCAGAAAATGCTGGAGAAACAAGTCACCAAGTTGCAAGACACTCATGTTCTTCCAGAGGCTGCAGAAACCTCAAAATACCGAGACTGGCTATTGAAAGAAGAAAGACCTACCATACAGGAGCAAGAGAATGTAATGAGGAACAGGTAAAGAACGCAACAGAGAGGATGGACATTGGTACAGAAAGTTTTCTTTCCCCCCACACTTTGCTGGCTTCCCTGAGCAAATTGTTTTCCAAGGTGATTGTGTCAATTTGCTTAATGGTAGAGCCAATCCTGGATAATTGCACTGGGAATCAGCATTCTGGCATCACATCTCTTTCTAGGGGCATTATTATTATTATTTCTTTTTTGTGCAATACCTGACCTTTTACCTTTATGCAGAGAAACTGTATCTTGTGTGTTGTGGTCTATGTGGGAAAATCCCCATCCTTTCCCCATTTCCAGTGATATCATAGAATCACAGGCTCTTGTAGTCCAAGCTCTGTGGCAACCCTCAGACCATTAGAGGTGAATGGCTGCTTGATCTTTGTTTGAAAGCATCCAGTGATAGACCACCTGCAATTCTAGGAGAAAGGTATTCCTAATTCTTACAGCTAGGAAATTCCTCCTTATTTTGAGTTTGGATCTCCTTCTGTAAAGCTAAGGTTCTTTTCCTACTCTCAGGCAGTACATAGAATAAATTCCCAGTCCTTCTCTGTGGCCATCCTTTCATTATTTCATTATAAATTAATTATTGATATATATATATATATATATTTAATTATAGCCCAGCTGCTGTGGCCTAGAGGTGGAGCTCTTGCCTCACAATCAGGAGGTTGTGTGTTCGATACCAGGCAGAGGCAGATGTAAGGTCTCCTGCTTGGGCAGGGGGTTGGACTAGATGACCTGCAAGGTCCCTTCCAACTCTGTTATTGGAAAACTGCTATCATGTCTCCTCTTAGCTTTCTCTTCTTTGGACTAAATGTCCTCAGTTCTTTTAATCCTTGTTCTCTTTTTTTTAATAATAATTTTTATTAAAGTTTACAATTACAAAGATTAAAAAAACACAAACGAAGAAAAATGTTAAAAAAACAAAAAGTACAGAGAAAAAGAAAAAATAAAGAATAAAGATATGTAAAGAAATGACTTCCCCCTTCATCAAGACAAGTACAAACAATTTCAGTAATTTATCATCTTCTCTGACATTTCAACAAAAGATCTTTCCTTCCTTTTATTAAAGCCTCAGTCTTTCAGTCCTAATTACCAGCCAGTGCCTTTGGAACAAGGAGGATAGTAGAACTAGAATGATAAACCAATATCTTTGCCTATCTCAGATAACCCACCCCCCAAATCAAGGCAAATCTAGGAACAAAACCCATAGATAGAAGATAGAGATCAGCAACTGAGACAACAAAAAATTACTTTCTGATTCCAGGAGACTTGGATAGCACTTCATAGTTCAGAAAGTGTATTTAACCACAAGCTAGCAATGGATATTTTAGCCTTCTATATTGTATGAATGCCGCTCATGTGATTACTTTTATGATTCAGACACTTTGCAAACTCTTCAAATTGTACAAGCTTCATAAATAAAACAGGGCTATAACTATAAGTAAGTATTTGTGAAGGTAATCACAGTATTGTATTATCAAGGTAAAGGTTAACAGAATAGTTTCAAATCTCAGGCTTGAGGGCTGGTGGTAACTTAGAGGATATGATAATTGATAGGACATAATTCTTTTAAGTTCCTCTTAGTCCCCTTAAGGCAGTGTTTCCCAATTTTAGAAACTTTAAAATATATGGACTTCAAATCCCAGAATTCTCCAGCCAGCAAGGTCAACGTTGGTCAACATTGAGAAACACTGTTTTAAAGGGACAGGATGAGTACTGTTTTTCTTCAGTTCTGCCAGCTTTAGAGTACAGCAACACCTTGGAATGGTCATGGATAGAATAGAATAGAATATAATTCTTTATTGGCCAAGTGTGATTGGACACACAAGGAATTTGTCTTTGGTGCAAGTGCTCTCAGTATACATAAAAATACATTTGTCAAGAATGATAAGGTGCAACACATAATGATAGTCATAAGGTCATAACTGATGCTCATGGTTTTGCTTGGCTCACAGCCAGCCATACATCTACTAATTCTGGAGGAATGTCATGCTGCTGTTTAACTCCATCTCTTCTTTGAATCAAATCCCCAACAATTTAGAGAGGACTCTAAAATTGTGCTGTAATTGCCAGTGATCATCAATTACTGCAGCTACTAGTTCCATATTACATGCTGCTATTGCAGACTGTACCTTCAGCATAAAACTGGGCAGCCAAGGAGAAAATGTTGGCCTCACCATGGAAAGCTTAGAAAGTAATATGGGCTTCATGTCTTCATGGAACAGCTAAAATAAAATATTTACCTCTCTTTCGTAGCATATTGGTGGGAACAGTGTTGACAATGTTGGGGTTTTATAGGTTAAGTGTGCATGTATTGTTCTTTATGCCTCATAGTCCTATAAAAGCATATTAAGTAGATACTGACTAGACTCATCTGTGAAAGAGCAACAAAGATAATTAGGAGACTGCAGGCTAAAACATATAAAGAACCATTGCTGGAATTGGATATGTCTAGTTTAATGAAAAGAAGGACTAGGGGTGATATAATAGCAGTGTTCCAATATCTAAGGGGTTGTCATAAAGAGAGAGTCAACCTGTTTTTCAAAGCACCTGAAGGCAGTATAAGAATCAATGGATGGAACCTAATCAAGGAGAAAAGCAACCTAGAACTAAGAAGAAATTTCCTGGCAGTGAGAACAATTAATCAGTGGAATGACTTGCCTCTAGAAGATGTGAATACTCCAACACTGGAAGTTTTAAAGAAAACTTTGGACAACCATTTGTCTGAAATGGTATAGGAAGACCTCCAAGGTCCCTTCTAGAACTAGAAGTTTTAACTCTGTTATTCTGTGGTTAAGTGAAAGAAAACAACGTATGGAAGGCATTGGAGAAGGATCATTTGTAAAATTCAGTTGTATCACTGACAAATTCTGCCTTATTGGTAGGAGGGTCTACTTGTTCAAAACTCAAGAGCCATTAATTATTAGAGGAAAAGAGGGCAGAATTGGAGTTGCCATAATAATAGATGATTCAGGATGGGAGAATAAATGGAACTTAACATTGGTAATGATGAAATATATACAGAATAAGAATGAGCTATGTACAAAACATGGATGTCCTGTACTACTGTCTAGAAAAGCAATTTACAACCTAAAGCCTGCATGTACAGTACAACATACTGAATTAATTGTTGAACTATTGTTTTACCATCACTTTGCCTACTCCATTGTTGCACGTAGAGTCTTTTCTTTCATACATAAGCTTATTTTTTCAAATAAATAATTCACCTTAGTTTCTATGATTAAATCGCCAAATTTCAGTGGCACAGTTGTTGATGTGCTTTTCTAACATTCTAATGAATTTATTCTTGAAAATTAATGCCTACTTTAAAAAAGAAAAACCTGATTCCCCACCTAAAAGAAGATCGAACCCCCTAAAATCTCAGCCTCATCCTTCTGCATGTTGTCATTTTGCATCACCATTCATAGTGGCTCATTATTCTCTCTTAGGGCTTAACAAAATATGATATGTGGTCAAACAGTAATTAGATCACCCAGTAGCATAATTAAAAGTCTTTTCCATAGTTGAAATTAGTAAGGTCTATTATCAATGACAAAACATCAGATCCAGTTGGAGGTGATTACTTCTAAAAAAATTAGAATAATAAAGAAACAAGGTCAATCTTTTTTGTTTCAACTGTCGATTAAAGCAGATATGTCAATATTCAAGGTTCCTAGAGCTAATCAGAGGTGGTAGCCTTGATTGATTATGTGCCACCAAGTTGTTTTTAACTCCCAGAGGTCATATAAGTTTTTCCTATGACAGTCCTGCTGGATTCCTCTTGTACCTTCTCCTCACTGGATCCAAAATCCAAGTGGCTCCTCCATTATTCTTTCTGGGATGATCCAATCTTATAGCTATCACACACTGGGCAAGATCCACTCTCTTGGCCTTAGACATTCCAGCTGGCACATTGAATTGATTCCCTTCAAATGTAACATTTGTCTGCAGATTCACTTGCCTTGAACTAAGTTGCAGGCTGGCACAACAGAGAGAAAGCCTTGTGTGTTCTCCCATTACCCGTCTCTTATCTCTTTCTTATTAAGCTGACTGACTCATGACTAATCTTTATATTTCTTTAAAACTTTCCCTTTTTTGTCTGCCTCCTAAGTAGTTTTTGTTGCTTAAATCTCTTATTTCCTCCAGTTGCTTCCCTACACTAATTGTTTTCTTTTTCTTTGTCATTTCTTCCAGACTTGCTCTTGCCCAGGATCAAAACCTGTTTCCTGAAGAAGAGTCATGCAGATCAGCCTTCAAATGTCTATGTCTCTTCTACCCAAGAATTTCATGCCTTTTCATATATTTTTCCAAACTTCAAGTTTTTTTCTTCCTCTATGAATGATTTTAACCTCTCATCAGAGGTGTCCAATTTAGATTTCATTGGAGGCTCCCTAATATCTGATGACAATAATTTTACTCCATCCCATGCTCATTTTTCTCTTGTTTACCTGTACTACCTCTTTCCTTGATTCTGCCTCCAGGTAGTTAAACACTCAGTTTTCTTTGTTTCCCTTCAGGACGATCCACAGGGAAGAAATCAAAAACATCATCACGGCAAGAGTGGCAAGACTATAAAATCCTGCTCCCTTTTAATATGTGTTGCCTAGATCACATGCATCTTAAAGGGGGGGGAGATTTGATTACCTAATTATGCCCACTATCTGCCCACCTAGTAGTTTGAAAGCATGTAAATGCAAGTAGATAGAGCAGGGGTCCTCAAACATTTTAAACAGGGGGCCAATTCAGACTCCCTCAGACTGTTTGGGGGTCTGGACCAGGTGGGTGTGGTTAGGTGGTCATGTGACTTGGTGGGTGTGGCTAGGCCATGTGACTAGGTGGGTATGGCCAATTTAACAGTCCATTAAACAATGCACACAAATTAAACTTTAATTTGTTTTGCTCCTGGGTGTGTTTTATTTGTCTTTGTTTGCATGTTGCTCTTTTGGTTGCCTTTTCTTTTTATTAGATTGACTTTTCACTTGTTTAGGAGTCTAGTTGTCCAATTCAGGAAACTCGGTTTTGCAGCAATTCTTCTTAGCCCCAAGGAGCTTGAGAAATTTCTGTCTGTCTGTCTGTCTCTCTTTCTCTCTCCCTCTCCCTCTCTCCCTCTCCCTCCCTCCCTCTCTCTCTCTCTCCCTCTCTCTCTCTCCCCCCCTCTCTCTCCCTCTCTCCCTTTCTCTTTCTGTCTCTCCCTCTATGTTCTGGAAGCAGGGGGAGGTGAAAAACGGGCCATTTTCACCTGTTTCTTGGCCTCCTGGGGCGTCTGTGTACCTCATTTTTCACCCCTCTCACCCCCAGAAGCATTTTGCATTCCAAAATTCCAAAACCAGGCAAAAACAGCTCATTTATTGGGCAAAAAGGGCCATTTTCACTTATTTTCTGTCCTCCTTTCACCCCTCCCCCACCTTCAGAAGCATTCTACGTGCCAAAACCAGGCAAAAACAGCTCATTTTGTGGGCAAAAATTGGCAATTTTCAAAAAAAAAAATTGGGCTTTTTTCACCTCCCAAAGCATTCTACATGCCAAAACCAGGCAAAAACAGCTCATTTATTGGCCAAAAGGGCCATTTTCAACTGTTTTTTGCCCTCCTTTCAGCCCCCCACCTCCAGAAGCATTCTGCAGGATAAAATTGTTGGGCTTACCTTTCAGTTCCAGCCCGTAGGGTTCTCAAGGGCAAGTCCTGGCACTGCTGAAGGGTGGGTGGGGCAATATGGGCAGGGCAACCTTATGGTCCTGAATGGGCCAGATTAATGGCTTCGGTGGGCCGCATTCAGCCCGCGGGCTGTAGTTTGAGGACCAATGTGATAGAGGCACCATTTTGGTGGGAAGGTAACAGCATTTTGTGTGGTTAGAATGCAGTACTGCAGGCTAACTCACTACTCACTTAAGGAGTTCAATTCTGACTGACTCAAGGTTGACTCAGCCTTCCATCCTTCAGGTCAGTAAAATGAGGAGATTGTTGAGGGCAATATGCTGGCTCTGTAAACCACTTAAACTGGCTGTAAAGCACTGTGAAGTGATATATAAGTCTAAGTGCTATTGCTAGTGTTCCTGCTATGGGGGATACCTTTACCTTGACACTGTTGACTCCCTGTGTTCCAGATGTCTTTGCTCCTCTGGGCAAGTCTTTACCAGTTTGCATAAACTTCACTTAGTCTGTAGAGATTCTCAGTCATCCAGCTCATGGTTGTCCCAAAGGTGCTTTTTCAGGAGGCAACTGAACTTTCTTGTTTTTTCTTTGAAGACGTTTTGCTTCTCATCCAAGAAGCTTCTTCAGCTCTGACAGGATAGTGGGGAATGGAAGGGTTTTTATTCCTTGCAGACAGCTGTTCATTTGCATCCTTTTAGAGGGTCATTGAAGCACTTGAAGGTTTATCTGTATCCTCAAGGTCACCTGAGTAGTACTCCTAGTTCCAGTTTTTTCTCTGGAAATCCATTCCTACTCCCATCCCATTCAAAGGGTGTTCATCCCAAATTGTATAGCTAGATGAGAAGCAGAATATCTTCAAAGAAAAAACCAGAAAGTCCAGTTGCCTCCTGAAAAAGCACCTTTGGGACAACCATGACCTGGACGACTGAGAATCGCTGTATAGTTCCTACTTCATTTGTTGTTTTTGGTTACCTATTGAACTGTTGGTTCACGACTTTTGGGTATCCTGGACCCTGCTGGTAAGTGTCATGGAAGGTCTCCCCATTCAACTTTTCTGTGATCCAGATCATGACAACATTTTTTCTCCCCATGGATTTGTACTATGCCTTCTGCACCATTTCATTATGGAAAGTTTGACAAGATGGATCGTCTTCCAGATCTTCTGTTTCATCTGAGCCTTGGATAGAAAGTATCCTGTATGGACAATCTTGCATGGTGCTCTTGGGAATAAGATATGGGGTAGGGTCCTTCAGTTACCTGCTCCAGACATGCTCAAGATTATGGGTATCAGGCTGTTGCTATTCTATGGAATCTGCAGTTGCCTGATGCTCTCATGGTTAAGGCAGAAAGTGCCTGGGAACAAGCAGTTTGTGTTATGTGCTGTGCTGTGCTGTGCTGTGCTGTGCTGTGCTGTGCTGTGTTATGTACTGCCTGGAGTTATTCACAGGTTATGCTAAAAATAAGTCAAGTTGGTGGTCACAGCATGCAATTCAACTCTGTTCATTTTTTGTAATGTGCATTGCATACCTGTGGACTTTCCACCTGTCTTGTGAGGTGGCTGGAGACATTTTCAAGTAATTGCTGGGATTTAAATTGCAGGATTTAAATTGCAGTAAATCCTATGGGAAGAAGAGTTCTTTTGACCATGCAATGGAATGATCGTTAAAGAGAGGCCATGCAAAAGATTATAAAGAAGCTACGACAGAAATTGTCTTGTCCTAAATAAGAGACAGACATCAAAGATCTAGAGAGATGGCTCAATAATTGACAGTCTGTCCCAAACACAGCAGCATAGCCTTGGTGACTTAAGTCCCTGAAAGACGCATTTCAGATTCTTCAGAGAAACTCTGTTTTAATTAAATTCACTAAAAATGAGAGTAGGACAGTCTTCTTCACCACTTCCAAGATTCTATTATTTATCCTAAAGCAAGCATTAAAGATACAAGAATTGAAATCTCTACAGTTCTCACTTCCTTGATTTGCTCAGTTGCATGGGACTTGACAGACTGACAGCTGCTGGCATGAAACTTACAAATACACCTGGAGATGTTTGGGTTCTTGGCTACATTTTATTTCAAGTGTTCCTGCTTGTTTACTTTTAGAAGCACATGGTAGGGTGTGGAATTAGTTCAAGCGTTTCAGTGTTTTTCAAACTTGGCAACTTTAGGCTGTTCTGGGAGTTGGACGTTCACATATCTTAAAGTTGCCAAGTTTGAAAAATACTGGTGTAAGAGGCTCCATTGAATGCGTTTCCCAAGTTGGATTTATCGCTGGTTGTGTTTGCAGGAAGTGAATTGGCACATATCCTTCCATCTTACCTAGAGAAGATTTAGCTGTTGGAAATAGGGGGTCCATATGGGCGCACAGTATTTATCCTGTTCTTAATTGGAGTCAAACATAGTAGAAACCAATTTCACAACATGGTGATATTTCAGACATGTGTGTATCCATGGAAGAAATGCTAGCGTTCCTCAAATATTTATTGTTAGTTCCTTGTAATCTAGGGTTAGACAAAAGATTTGGAAATATATACCTAAACATTTATGGATCAGGTCCTCATCTTCTGCAGAAAAGGAAGCTAGTTTGGCCATCTCTTGACAACTTTAAAAAAGAAAGAAAGCAAGAAATTTCAATAAGCTTAGAATATGGTGACCAGATTAGTCAGAAGAGTATCATCCCTTGTTTGTTATCATCCAAGTGCTTAAAATACCTTCTGCTTCCATTTTTTAAATAAATGTAATTCAAAGTATTATTAATGCCTTAAAACTGGGCCATCTGAAGATGCATCTTCACACGCAAGACATTGACCATTTATTGAGATAATCACAGGAAGTCCTGTTCTAGATGTCACCATACTATTTGGAATCTGGGCAGCCTTCTCCGATGTAGAATGCTTCTGGAAGTATCAGTATTATTATTATTTTATTAGCTTCTATTCCAGCACCAAGTTAAAACTATGGGGTTCTCTTCCTTCCTTCCTTCCTTCCTTCCTTCCTTGATTTCAGACAGTTTTTGACGATGAGTAAGTGAGAGGATTCATATGTTGCTCAGCCATTCGTGTTATTCCTGTATGGCTCCTATTTGTATGCACTGTGTTACGTCAGTGTGTTTGTACTGCATTGGGTGTTTGTGGTTGTTATGGTAAAAGAATCAAGATGGTGGCCACAACCATCATTAAGGGGCAGGGCTTTGATTGCATAGCTGTGGCCTCTATCTTGACATTTTTGAGTCCCTCTTTGCAGGCACCCCAAGGAAATACAAGCTGTTTGTTTTCTTAAATAAAAGATTCTTCTCTGAGCATTCAAAGGTATTCCCCTCCCAAGAGAATTTCTGAAGCTGGATACAGAAAGACAAATAGCTATTTGGTATTTGGATGGTTGGTTGTTTTTGTTTTTTGTTTTGCCTTGTGCCTCAGAGAATCAGAGCCGATAAACATCTTTCAGTTCTGAAAAATAATTTAAAAGGACTAGATAGGGTAGAAGATGCCTATCCCTCTTCAGTCACCAATGCTTGAATTTTGTAAAGAGTAAAGAGATTATCTGAGCTGGCAAGGCTGTAGCAAATGCTAAACAATCTGCCACCCTGCTCCTTTCTCTCTCTTTCATCTTTGTTCCATCAAGGAGCTCCATTTTGCCCCTGGGTGCACTTGAGTGACATGTAACACCATGCTGTGTAAGAACCTCATCTTATCCCTCATAGTGTAGTTAACATTAACGAGATAACAGCATGGCATTTTTAAGAGGTCTAAATATTTGATTAAGGGCAGAAGGAAGGAAACTCAACATATTATGCAGGAGGAACATGAAATGACAAAGAGAGAAGTGGACTTTACTTCCTACATACACCCACCCCCATTTTCCCTCTGGAAAAAAAATATATAGGATTAACATTGCCTTTCGTTGCGTGAATACTTCTGGACAAATTGGGAGGGAAAAAATCAGGCCTGTTTTTCCACTTTGGGATTTTGAAGAGCCAATTGACCAATTAGGTGGAATTGCTGTAGAACACTGTATAGCGTTACATTTTTGCAAAAAGACTTTGAAGAATTCTACTTCCCTGGAGGCATCTTTAAGGAACCTCCTCAAATGACAAGATAATAAAACTGTGCAGTTGTGAATTCGGTTCTAAAAAGGTTCTTTAGAGAGCACAGGAGTGTGAAGGGAGAACCTGCTAAGGACTCATTAAAGCAGCTTTGTGAAAGCCTGGGAAAAGACATGGCTGGTTTAATGAGTCAACAACAGAAGCGTCATTCATGTTCCCACACTTTCTGAAGAAACCAGATTAGAAGCACAAGACTGCTCCCCAAGGCCATATTCTGCTACTGAAAAATCTTTGCAGTACAGTACATGATCTGCCTAGACATATTTGCAGTTTTGAGAACGTGATACAGCTGCTATCCCCAAATAGCTTTTACGGTGGGTGCGACTGTCACAAAAAAGCAAACAGATGGAGGTGTTCCCTGAAACTCTCCTATGTTTTAGCATCATGTTGCCCAAGGGAGTTTGCAGGGTATAGTTAAAAAAAATCAAGTTGCTGCCCACAACAGTACAGTGGAAACCTGTAAAAAAAAAACAGGAACTTCAGGCACAACATCATGGCTGCCATCTTGTTTTGTTTTACCACAACCTGCAGACACCCGGCTATTTATTCTGTGCAGGTGGCCCCTTTCTAGAACAGCCCTGGTTCCAGCTGTTCAGTACTGTTTCTTTCATGGAAAAGCTGTAGAGCCGGTGCCTTTCCTGTAATTAAATATCCTTCTAGAACAGGTGTCAGCAACCTGCAGCTCCAGAGCCGCATGTGGCTCTTTGGGCCCTCTGCTGTGGCTCCCT
>JANHFT010006279.1:15844-40631 GCA_032467955.1 Pseudoxenodon macrops
TAATATTATCATGTCCCATCATCTCATGGTTCACGGTGACTGAGCATTTATACAACTAATTTGGTTATAAACCTGTTGTTTGAGTGCCACTAGGTTAAAAGAAATTGTCTAAACATGAGCTAAAAGCTTAAGGTAAATTACAACAGGCTCACAATAATGTGAAAGACACCTGGTGGTGAGATGGGCAGCATATAAATGTAATAAGTGAATGAATAATTTTTTGACATGTATCAATGTTGGCATGCTAACAATATCCAGTCTGGATCACCACAGCTAACAGATGTTAGTAACATTATTTTAAGTCCACTATGGTCTGTGAAAACTCACTGACTAACTTTGACCCAGGTCCTATAGCTTGTCCAGCTCTACTTCACAGGTAGTGGTGCCCAAGACAAATCATAACGATATCAAAATGACACATGAATGATATCCTCAAGGAATACCAGAATTATATAGCTGTGCCACAATATCTGGAAATGCACACAGAACACTTGTGATTGTGCCATCATGCACATATCATATTTGCTCCTCTTTTGCCCTTCCTCAGGGATATTACAGGAAAAGAATTGAAGTGGGAGTGCTATCTAGATTCTCTTGAACTTTCTGAAAAAAGCTAGGGTAGGATACAAGGTAAAAAAAAAAGAATGGTCAAAAAACCTTTCCATCTTCAGGAGAATGACGCTGAAGATTACTCAAAACAGAGCTTCCCTTATTGTGAGGCAGTTGTGTGAGATTATAAACAATTAGCAATTATATGGTGCTTGTGTGATTGCAGAACATAAACCAAATAAAATAGAGATGTTTCTATCCCTGGTACACCATTGTCATGAAAGCTTTTCTCCAAAGATCATGTTAAGCTTCATTTAGTCTAGCGGCATCCATGGGAGGAGAGGACGGCTTCCAAAATAGACAAGATGGTGCCATGACTACACAAGTAAAACCATACCCCTCTTTGTGGATGCATTTCATGCTAGATGCGTGTAAAAAAGGATTCTTTTTAATTGTACAGCAGCCATCTTGGCTATTTTGATCTCTCCCAGAACATCCCCAATTTGTTCATAAGCTATGACAAGAAAAGTCTTATATTCCAATTGTATAAGATGAGTATTTCTCAGATACCAAGAGACTTGCATGCAGATTGCATATACTCCAAATGTCAGACAATGATTATTTATTAAGAACAAAAGGAATATATACATATGTTAGTGTCAACAAGGAGACTTGAGTTTCAACCCTTCAGTTCCAAGTTTTGTGTGCGTTATAATCAATAGACAAAATGGCCACAAGCTAGCCAAACACTTAGAAAGCTCTTTTCCTCTAAATATACTTCTGACTAGGAAGAATCCCTTATTTTGAGAAACTAAATACAGTCTCTCACGAGTCACCTGTTTCAAGAATGATGTGAAATGATCTGCTCCCTGAGGCTGCCATTTTAGCTAATGATTTGCTTATACTTTTTATGTGCCCGTGATACAGATGCTGACTTCGTTTTGTAAACTTTGTACCTTCACATTATTGAATGTGATAGTTTGTACACAACTGGTGCTTATTTTTCCATTTGAATGTACACGCTATTTCTAACATGTGCTTTATATCTTGTACCTTCATGAAGGGATCTGGCTGTGTTTCCTCTTTACGGTGGTAACTCTGTCAATAACAGTTTAATTTGGACATTCCATGCATCAAATTATGGAAAAACAGTTGGCTGGCCTGTATGTAAATGAGCTTAAAATAGCTTTGTGGGAAGATGAAAATGATAGAGCAGGTAGAACCTGTTTGTTTGGATCATTATTTCCAATGACTTGGTTGCTCAAACCTTGATAAGTTAAATACTTTCAGGCATAGTCATGCCACTGGCTTATGATATGAGAAGAACAAGATGGGCATCTATTAAGACTAGATACTGAAAAGCAAGTCCCAAGCAAATTCCCTTATTTTCACCTGGGATCCAAACCAGGAATCATAGTGCCAACCACGTAGACTGTATGAAACTACTACCTCATCAAAAGAGCCACTGGATACAGAACCACAGAAGTACAAATATGGAAAGGGATCATTTTGCATTAGGCTGAGGCTCTTGAGCATCCAGGCTCTTGTAACCAGAACTGATTGGAGATTCGGACTATATGATGACATTGTCTCCCTCCAGAAGATAGCTTGACATTCATCCTGGTGGTATTCAACTTTTCAAAATTGAATTTTTGGAACATAATAATGAACTTATGGAAAATGATAATGTTGCAATCTCTGTTGGTTATGATACTGATGGCTTTTATGAGGTTTTTTTATTTACATTGCTTTTTAAATGCCTTTATAATATTAACTTCTGGAAGTCATTGCTGATTATCATAGTATGCAAAAGTAATAAAACAGTTTCATACAGGTAGTTCGTGACTTACAACACAATTGAGCCCAACATTTCTGTTGCCATAGTTGTTAAGTGAATCATTGTAGTTGTTAAATTAATAACGTCGGAGTGAAAGTCCTATTTGCCATGTCTGGAAACACAGTTTTCACTTTCATTTGGAGATATAGTCAGGTTGTGCAACATTCCAAAGAATCATCCATCATAAAAAAGCTTCTGTAGTCGGCAACTATAAAATATGAAAAATTCAATTCCCACAATTCTGGGAGTTGAAGTCCACACATCGTAAGGTTTCTCATCTTTAAAAAATGTGGTAATAGATAATATTTTTGCACACTACGATGCAACTTTGATTCAAGGGTTGTGAGTGGCCTTCAAAAGCCTTAAGCATGGCTTCCAGAGTTCCTTCAAAAGTGGTTTCCAAATTAGAACTCTCAATTTGATAATCCAGGACCCAGAGGTGGGATTCAGCCGGTTCTGACCAGTTCTGGAGAACCAGTAGCAGAAATTTTGAGTAGTTTAGAGAACTGCTTTGGTTAGGCTATGGTAAATAAATTGGTATCACTGCCTAATTTTTAAATTTCTAAAACACTTTTGAATACATGGCATAATAGAGTCTCTTTATAGCCTTGCATTGTGATACCACTGTGTCGGTAGGGTTTACAAAGTAATAGTACTGTACATGGCCCTATATTGACAAAGATTTCTACCATTAACTGGATCTACTAACGGAAAGGAGACTAGCTACAATTATCTGCTGCTGGCCTGTTTTTGCCCAGAAGGAATACCTGAAGGAAAGGATTACAGCCTGAATTAAAGACCTACATATGATGTTCTAGAACTGTAAGTATTCAATTGATGTAAATCTTGCCAACATGACAAAACATAGTGTATGTTAAAGGTTGTTTCTCCAGCAAAACAAGGACAAGTGCAATCTCCATTGAGCTGCCTCAGAGAGAAGATATTCTCTAAATTGGTAGTTTAAAAACAAGGCACTTATCAGGCAAAGAATTTAGTGCAACTAGTAGCTATTGGTTTATATTCCAACTTTAGTCTGCTGAAATCTGTTTAAGTCAAATTCTTTAATTATATTTAGTAGGTGCAAATACATTTCAAATGCAGCTAGAAGCAGTGCTAATCTGAGTAGAGACAAGAGTTTGGTTAGTAATGTTTAAATTTTGATTTTTATCAGCCTCCTAAGATGTTCTTTTTTTTTCATTGATATTTTCAAATTGACTTGAAAGAAATCCCTTAAACAAAAGCTCCTTTCATATGGCCTTTTCCAGACCATTTTATGGATGCTTGGTTGGTCTCAAATTAAAAATCCAAAAATACTGAGCTGTATACAATTTGAACTGGCTGTCCAGTTTTTGTAAATTACCAAAAATAATCCAAGAAATATGGCTGCCTAGATTTATTTCCTGACCTATTCAACTACAGTTGACCTTTAGATATCTTACTGTCATGACCTTCCTGTGCTCTTTTACAGGAAAAATACTGCAAACTTCCCATGACACACCATCTCTACCCTTGTGGCAGAGAAGTGGTAGAATCAATAGTATATTTTTAGTTTTATTATATTAAGGCAACAGAGCAGTGAGCGGGACAGTATGTTGAGTGTTGATTATTTCCATCAAAGCGCACAGAAGATTGAACTCTTACTGTATATTTCTACCCAAATCATTCTGTCTATTAGATCAAATTCCAGCTAAAACTATACTACTGCTGCCTTAATTAGAATGTTAATTAGTTTAGGCTTTTTGCACATTAACAGTAAAGGAAAACTTTAATCAATAATCAAAGACATTATTTAGAGAGACCTCTTTGCTTTTTTTATGTTAGTGCAAAAAAAAATGTAAAATTTTTTAAATACTTTGCTTTAAACAAAAGTATTTCAGAAAAGATTTGATATTCGGGTTTTGATAAAGCTGTAAATGTTTATATGTATTGGACTGTATTATCAGTTAAAGGCAACTAAGTAGTCCATAAAATGTATTTAATTGGGTGGAACGTTCATTAGCAATAATGAACTATAGCTAAAGTTAGCATATACTAGTTGAAACATTTACCAGAGAAGAACCATTCCTTGAAATGTCCTGTTTTTCTGTTTCCATCTCCTGGCTAAAATCCAAATTATTAAATATATTATGACATATGTGCATAAATTCAAAAAGGTTATATAAATAAACCAAATCCATTTTTAAAAATGAGAAAACTTGAAACATTATGCATGGAATTATTTTGGTAACTCATTTTTAATTTTTAACAGTCAATGTTTTACCATATTTTTTTAATAAATGGTTTAATTGAAGATTAACATTTATTATGGGTTACATTTTAATTGCACGATCAGAATCAGATTATATTCCCACTGAGTTTCTGCCAACAAAGTTTAGGCTATTTTTCAGCTAAATAGTAGGAGACAGACCATGTGCTGTCTTTAAATTATTCAACACAAATACATTTAAATCTTGTAAAATAGGTTAATTCATAGCTACAATTGCTTTGCCACTTAGGATAAGAAAATGACCTCTATAATAATAAAAAAACCTCATGCAGTGCTTATAGTTCAGTTGCCAACTTGCCACTAAGGACCTGATTAGCTATAAATTTATGGGAATCTGCAATAACGGGTGTTTGTCTCCTGATAATGTTTTCTGACACATTTCAGGAGACTCAGCTGATCTGTGTTAGAGATCACTGTACAGATTCTGCAGTTTATACAGGCGATACATAGAAAGAAAGTCCATGTGAGACCTTTAACTATAGAAAAGCACATAAGGAAAGTGGTTTCCATAGAAACATGCCCCAAAGCTGTCGTTAGTATAGGAAAAATAGTTTTATGATTATTTCAATGAAGTCTCATCTTTTTGTTTTCAATACCAGGTAAATAAAATACACACAAGGCAAGTGGAATATGAAAATGATGCTTGGAACATGGCCCCTAGCGCAGTTCTAGCAACTTGCATCATTGTCTTCCATCAAGAATTCCATTAGTTCATGGATACATTCTAAAATGATAACCGTGTTATTTGCTTGTAGCCAAAAACAAAAGATTTCCTGGCACCTTAAGGATTATCACATTTACTGAGTAAATCTTGGCTGCACCAACATCAGTATTGGAGAGCAGATACTTAGTCTGTAAGTGCTTGTAAGTATGTAAGTATCCTCTGACACATCATCTATATGATATTCAGTCTTGGCTTGAAAATGTTGCCTACGCCATGCTCAATTTCAATCACTTTGTTGATGTGCCCTCCCACTTTAAAAAAAAGAAAGAAAAGATATCAATATTTCCTAGAACACCAGAATCCTTTCATTTCTCTACCAGCTTTGCAATTTGCATTGATACCCTATCTGCACATTGCAAAAAGCTTCAAATAATTAATATTCTAATGAAGGCAGCAATATTATAATTTTAGCTGGGATTTGACCTAATGAACAGAAAGATGCTTATGTATTTATTAAATTTATATATTGCCCATCTCACTATCAAATGATTCTGGGCAGTTTACAACATTACAGTGACAGACTTGAAACAATTCTCCAGATGCTCGACAATCTCTTAGATGGGTTATGTTGAGCAAAATTATCTCTTTCAAGTGGATCAAACAAGCTGCATAGGAATCAGGTATTTAAACTCATATTTCCACTATTGTGTCCTAGTTCATTTCCACCCCTGCTGTACTACATGTTTTTTGTTATCAGAATTTACTGCTCTCTAAGATTTTCCTATCAGAATCTACTATACTCCTCTGGGCATCTGCAGCACTTAAAAAGAAATTTGATAACCTCAGCAGTGGCATAAAAATATAATACTTACTGGACAATCCGTGACTTCTTGGGTGATTATTTCAGAGATACTTCCTTACCAGATTACTCAATGCCTTCAACAATGGCAGAGCTTATAATGTACTTGAAAAGTTCTTAAAAATTCAGGGAGATATTCAGACATGTATCTGCCTTGAAAGGAGTTCATGTTGAACAGTATAGCACAGTCAAAGATCAGGAGTTGAACATAGGAAAAGTTTTAAGATAACTTTTTGTCATAAAATGTTTTATAAAATTTGCCAAATTTCAGTTCCACAAGAGTTATGGATCCCTAGTTTAGGACACATCCTGTAAATTAGACCATTGGAGGTACTTTGGCTCAAAAGGTTTTGCCCTGTAGTGCCTAATTTCATTAAAGCTTACAGACACAAGAGTTCTAGTTATATATACCGGTAGATAGATACAGTGTTTCCCCAAAAATAAGACAGGGTCTTATTTTCTTTTGACCCCCCCAAAATAAGCGCTTGGCCTTATTTTCAGGGAGGTCTTATTATTTTTGACCTGCAGAAGGTGGCGAGCATGGTCACTTCATGGCTGCTGCTGTGTTTTGGGGGGGGCTTATTTTCAGGAGACGGCTTATTTTAGCACATGTGCTCAAAAGCCTGATTGGGCTTATTATCCAGGGAGGTCTTATTTTCAGGAAAATGGTACTAATTGGTTCGTTTTCTTCCTTAGGCAAACATCCCTTTGTAGAGGTAAGATAGCATCCTTTAGTGTTGTTGGGACTTCAGTTGTTACAGTTCTCATCTAGCATACCCAATTCTGAGAGCAGAATGGGGAGTATAAATTTTGGGGGTGAAAGCAGGTGATTTGGATTGATATTTTTTAAAAAGTATTTGGTTTAAAAGAAAACGAGACATACTCAATAATAAAAGGTGTCAATCTTTCAGTTATGTTTATTTTAAAATCCTTACCTAGGCTCATGGGATTAGTAGAAAGAGTAGTTATTCTAACATGTGACTGGGTGGCAGGAAGGAAAACACAAATTTAACCTCTTTAATTTTTCCTTCATAGGTATATAATTATGGTACTGCATTATTTCAAGCAGTTACTGAAATGTATATTTTGGTATGAAGTATATTTTCTTTATGATTTGCAATAAATCACACTGATATGGTACTAACTGTGTCTAACAGCAATTAAAACCAAAAACATATGGTGGCCAACTATAACTACCTTCTCTAACCTGATTCCATCCAGGTGCAGTAGATTTTCAACAATTATAAAGGTAGCTGTCAACTTACGCCGATTCATTTAACAATGGTTCAAAGTTACAATGGCCCTGAAAAAAGTGTCTTATGACTTGAAGTTACAGCCACCACATGCACAATCACATGATTGGGATTTGGGTGCTTAGCAACCGGCTAACGTTTACAACAACTACACCATCCTGTGGTCATGTGATCATAATTTTCAATCTTTCCAGCCAACTCCTGACAAGCAAAATCAATTGGGGAAGCTGGATTTGTTTAACAGCCATATGATTTGCTTAACAACTGCAGGAAAAAATGGTCATAAAATCAAGTCCTGTCACATGGTGACTCACTTGACTACCATATTGCTTAACTTCTGAAATTCAGATGCCAATTTTGGTTGTAAATCGAGGACTACCTGACCTTGCAATGATGCTGAATAGGAAATTATTGGAGCTGAACTTCAGAACATTTGTAGGACACACATTTGAGGAAAAATGAGCTATAAGTTCCATTCAACAAGCCACAGGTGAAACAGAAAAGGTGTAGCTTTTGGCGAAGAACAAGAATGAATTTCTTACTATAGTCCTTATTTTCATGTAAATTCAAGGAAAAAGCATCTCCACCAATCCAGAACTAATTAGTTTAGTTTACTAATTAGTAAATTAATTAGTTTAGTTTACTAATTCATTACTACTGGTACTTAGTTTCTAATTTCTTATTTACAGCTTGTTTGCAGCATACAATTTGTTCATAGGTTACAATAAAGAGTTTTTCTTTGGACTTCATTCCTGGTAGATATAAATCTACATGTGTTGCCTCTTTTTAGGCTTTGAGTCTTGGTCATATTAGTGTTAACTAATATGAATGTGTTAGTGATGCCTGCATATAAGATTGTTACTATCGAAACATTTGGAATACAGACTACATGACTTAAATGAATTTGGTAAAATTTATCTAATTTCCTTCAAGGTGTATATATAATTCCAAGTGGGATGAGGACTCTAATTAATTAATTGGTGTGGTTAATTATTAAATCAGTACATTTAGCTTTGGATTAAAAATGAAAATATTAATGATCCAATGTGGGTTTCAATGCTGATGGCATTTTGCTTTTTAAAAAATTCATTTAACCAATATATTCAAGAAGTTTCTTACGCACAAATTATTTTAAATTTTAATAGATACTTAGAGTATGTCCTTACAATATCTTTATTAAATGACTCAAAATATTCTGGTGTTGTGTTTCTTTATTAGAAAAAAGTCTAGACAGATTGTGTCTACATAATATATTTAACTCATAGTGGAACAAACCATGATTTATTTTAGTCATGGGTGAAATATATCATGTAGACTCAATCTGTAGGATTATCAAATCTCCCTTCCTTTTCATTGTTTACTGAATTAACCAAATTTCCTGAGATTGTGGTCATACAATCTCAGAAAATGAATTTTTACAATACATAAACTAAAATGGGGCTGGAGACAATCTGGGATACAGACACAATCAGTTTAAAGGAAATTGCTTCTTCTTGTATACAATGGCATGAATAAATCTCTTGGTTACTTTCTTCCACTCCAAAATCAAAATCACAGAGTATTCAAGAAAGCAGAGTTGCGGGAAGTATAACACCAAATACTGTAAGTGTGATAGAATCTGTCCTACTGTTAGGTAGAATGCAATAACCACTTCAGGGTATTCGGAAAAGGGAACAATTAATTAATTAATTAATTCATTCATTTAATTTCTCTAGCCATCTATCTTATGTCAATGATTCTAAACACAATTCCAGAACTAAAAACAAACAAATAAAAAAACAATGTCTTTTATTCCAAAAAAGAGAAGAACTTTGGGGAATTTTTTTCCTGAATTGTCATTATAACTTATCCAAAGGTAGCTACTAATGTTGAAAGAGCACTAACTAAAATTTGTACTTTAGGGAGGGAGGACCGGTATCAGTCCACACAAGCAGTGGATAAGCACACGAAGCTTGTACAGGAGGTAGGTTGCGAGCACAAAACCATCCCTCCCATTGCTGCCGATGCTGTCAATCCGCCAGAAAGGTTGAGGACTGATGCTTTATAAATGACAAACACATTGGTCCAAGACATTTTGTTATAAATTAACATTTTTGCTGTTCTTTTTCTTCTTTCAGTCTAATGCAACCTGTAGAATTGATCTGAGGATATACAAGGATTAGGGGGAAAAAAACATCTTATATGTTTGCCTGATCAACTTGGAGAAATGGCAGGATAAAAATGTATTAAATTGTTTTGTACAATTAAAGAAAAAATAAAAATATATTTAAAAAATGTATTAAATAAAAACAGATTTCCTTTTCTCTTTAATTATATCAATTCTTTCTACCAGACTCTTTTACTGTGGGTTACCCGGAAAGATACCAAATTAACTTGGTAATGTACCGATCATCTTTGCTGCTGTCCAATTGTAGGCTGGTAAACAAAAGGCGCAGGAATAGTCTAACATTATAATAAAAATCTGTAACCCTCCAGTGGTTGCTGAATTACAATTTCTACTAGCAAAAGTCGCTGGTGAAAGATGTTGAAAATTGCAGTAAAAAAACATTTGGATGGTCTTAGCTGATAGATTCCTATATGACAATAATTCTGAGATGGCTCTTGGGTCTAACTCACAACCAGTATTGGACATGTCTGTTTGATATAACTTACTTTTGATTGTGTTGCTTCTGTACCTTGTGCTAACATTTCCCAACTTTAGGCCTGCAGATGTGTTAAAGTTCGATTCCCTTAAATATCAGTCAGCACAATCCTGTTGGTTGAAGATGATATGTGTAGTTTGATACATCCAGAGAGCACCAAGTAAAGCCAGTACTGTACATTGCTTAACTTCTTCAGTGGAGTTTCCACCTGTTTCATTTTGTTTTTTTGTGGTAATGCAACTGGAAAAGTGTTACACACTGAAGGGAAGTTTGCTTTAATCTCTCTTCTGGGCAAAGTATCCCTCTAGAAAGGCTTAATGAAGAATGAATACAGGAATACCTTATACAGGGTGAGGTCAAAAACGTCAAGGTGATGTTGGTAACTCTTGTAACTCTGACCTTTTGTTAACTTCATTGTGGCTTTCATTGCATGGTTGTAGGTACCATCTGGCCTTTTTTAGCAGTGGATGCCTCTGAAAAGGGAAGAAGAAACAAGAATGACTGGCATCCAATTTCAAACAAAGCCATGGCTTTGAAATCTCTGTTACTAATTTGGAAAGAATGATTCCCAATGAGAAATCATTCCTCCAATCGGATAATACACAAAAACTTTGCAGCAAATAATAAGAGCCAATATTTCATTGCAAAGAACTTTGTGGGTTGGAATAGCTGTTGCTTTTTAGGGAAATGTTATGGGTTACAATCTACAGACAATTGAGTACAGAAACATAGGAATTCCACAAGCAAATTGCCCACTGGCAAGTGTTCTCTAACTTCAGCGCAATGAGATTGAAGTACACAAAGTCAGGCAAGGACATTGGAAAAACTGTACAAAAGAGCTACATCCATGAGGGCCAATTCTGGTATCTTTGCTCTTTTAACATGAAACCAGTCTACAATATTTGAACTGACTTACCTTGCATGAAAAGAAACTCCTGAAGATTTTATAACCCCAAATCAGAGGTGCGTTCCTACCAGTTCGGACCAGTTCTACAGAACCATTAGTAACTTGGCAGCCTGGTTCACTAGAACCGGCAGAAACCCAGGCCTGCCACACTCCCAAGCAGGTTCTCTCGGTGGCACCATAGGTGGCGCCATCTTGTTGTTTGCTTCTGCACATGCGCTAAAGCTTTTGTTACTATTGCACAATGGGCGCGCAAAGCACTCGCACGGTGCATCCCTGAACGAACCAGCAGCAGCAGAATCTGGAACCCACCCCTGCCCCAAATGTCTTACTGCTCAAACTGCTTATTATTTGGCCTGAATAATTTTTTTAATGGAATTTTAATGATTTGTGTTCTTAAAAATAATTAAGGTAAATAAAGTGTTAATACAAAAAATGAAGGGGTAATATGAAAAGGGAATCAGAGTGCAGAGTCACATAGATTGTGTATTGGAAGATGACAACCATTTTAGTTTTCAAAACTTATGTCTTAGTCAGACATAATACTGTTAGATCTTCCTGACAGTAGCAATGAAAGAAAATACACATTATTGACATTAAAAAAAGATGACTAGCTTATATCCTACACACATTTACACACGTTTACTTACAAGCAAATTGCAAGTTATCACTGACAAGATTGGCAGCACCTAAATTTAAATAAATAAGCATTCCATTCAGATTAGTAGGATTAATTGCCAGGTAAGTGTCCAATTCATATGTACGTGTCCATCACTTCACAAACCTCAGGAATCATTTGGGTCTCACAGATGAATATAGATTTGCAAAATATCAAATGTTAAATATTTGTATGAAAACAAATCACCCTAACTCACATATTACAAGTGACATTTTCCTACACCCTTAAGTACATGATCTAGGAAGCAATGATGTTAAATCCAGATCTTCATTGTCCAACACTTTAAAATGCAGAGTCCAGTAAGTCTTCCATCCTGGTAGTAGGGAGTTCTGCATAAGAAGTTATCCTATTTCAATAACATTAACATTCCTTCAAAATATGTGCAACAAGAAAGTCTCATTTTACTATTCAAATTCAAGTCCAAAAGGATCTGGAAATCTGGCTTCTGTTATTACTTTTAATTTTTAATTTTAAATAAGTTCATTAATTGGTTTGCCTACAAAGTACAAGCCCTTGATATTGACCAGTCATTGCATGTAGCAGAAAGTGCAGACTTGTCTCTTGTACTTGTTTAGTACTGAGTGCCCTTCTCAATGATGGCTATTCACTTTCCTCTTCTCACATTATCTTAGGAGAGCATTCAGCTGCCCACTGCTAAACTCCCTTTCTGAAGATCCACCTCCATCTGCACCACTTCATACACTCCCTTTCTGAAAATCCAAATTCATCTACACCACTTCATACACTGCTTGCAAAAATCTAACTGATCACTAGACAGAAGCCAAGAAAAACCCAAACTTTTCTGCCACTTAGGGATTGAAAAGTCACAGTCCACAGATTGACTTAAAGTGCCAAGGTTTGTTTGTTTGTTTTAAAGTTAAATCAGTACAAGAAGAAAGGTTTAAAAATTAAATTAAATTATAGTGTGTGGAGTAACCAGAGAGTTTTACGTGACAATCGGATGAATCTTTTAACATGCCAGATGACAATGGAATTTCAGATGAATCTACTAAAGAAAAACGTGTACTATAAATTGCCGTGAAGTGATTCTAAACTGAACAATTTATTCAAAAATAGAACTAAATGGATCTCATTGTCCTTCCACAAGTAAGCCATTTGTTCTTTATTTCAGCAACAACAATAATTTTAGGCAGTGATGGTGATGATTGTATTATGAATGATTGTTGCATTCTGGATGCCATAAATTCTTTAGAACTCTTTAAAATAGTGCAGAAATACTCCCCACTGTATTATGCTATACAGCTTTTTACAGATGAACAGCTTTTCTTCCTCTGATGAAGGTTGCATTATTTAAGGGATAATCTATTGTAAAGCTGTGCTTCAAAAATCTGAATGAGCTGCAGATGAGAGTAAACCCTTTCGTGCCATCAAAGATGAGTCTGAAACAAGCAATGGATGAAGCAAGAAATGTGAATGAGAGTGGACACCCATTTGTTCTCTGACAATTCCTTTTCCCTTCTAGCATCTCCTCTAAAGCACCACACTTTGGCAGAGATCTTAATTTTAGGATTAATCTGGATTTTAGGATTAAACTGGATTTTAGGATTAATCTGGATTTTAGCAAAGATCCAGATTAATCCTAGTACCAGGATTATAAAATTAGTTTATGGGCTGTAGGTTGTTCATCCATATACCACACTCTTGCATTTCTCAAAGGTCACAGTGCTACATTTTTTTCACCCTCAATATAACATACAGGCCCTTTAGAGCAGACAAATGGGTGTCACATAAATATGGCAGATATAAACGAATTGTTTCTTTTTTTTTACATTTATTTTATGGCATGCTTAGTTTTTTTGTACGTTTTCCTTTCATGAATTCCCAAAGGCGAATTGCTTAACAGTGTAACTAAACAATCTTTTAGCTAGGCAGAGTATTGGCATAACAGATTGTCTTAAACTAAACAGACTTGTTTTTCAAAAGGTACTCTTGAAATACTTGGCAGCATAAGAAAGGCTTAATTAGAGCTTTTAAAATGAAAACTAATGAGGCTATTAATGGTTCTAGGGTTTGGATTGAGCAAGTGAGTATTCACATTAAGCAGGCCTAGTTTAAGTGGAATGTACTACATTTGGAAGCATTTAGTAGCATTTTCTTCAACCACAGTCTAACACTTCTCACCTGGTAATGTACCCACAATCTGGGTATTTTCAAAAGCATCAAGATTTGTTATTTTACTTACAAATGTTGAAAAGCAAAACCTTTTTAAAATTCAATTTTGTAATGATCATCCATTCATTTGGGAGGGCCCCCTTGCCAACACATGTAGTGTTATGTACTGAAAACGCACATGCAGTTTGCTAAAACTATTACAATGCTTGAAAAGGCCTCTGCTAATTCAACTAATCCAGACTCACAAATGTAATCCAATCAGATCTACATCATTTACATTTACAAAATATTTTTTTTCTAATTGGGACTTGTATAGAAGCAAATGAATCAAGAATAGAGTTAAATGAAAACCAGGTCACGTTATATACTGTGCTTGTAACTTTACATCTGTATCTCATTAAGATGTTCAATTTCCTTAAACTCAAGTAATAAAATCTGAGTAATCTGTGGCCTGTTTGTCCATCACTGCAGAATTGCAAACTTATAAATCAAACTGGCTCAAATGATCAGCATCTGGCTTTACATGAACGATGAATGATGATGCATGATAGATATTTCTGAGCCGCAGACTGAAAGGGAGCAAGATTAAAAAAGATGAAAATATATATGCAGAAGACCTAGCAGTAGGGATATATTTGGGAATTCACAGAACAAATTATATTAATATGGTGCGGGAAGGAAAATCCATCTGGTTCAGTTCCAAGCTGGGAGAAAGATGCTGGAAATAAAATGAAGGCTGGAGGCTGATTGGAAAGAGGGTCAATTTATTGATGAAGCAGAACCACCAACCACATGTAATTCTGGGCAGCTGACAAAATGAAGTTTAGAGTGGGTGGGTTTTTATACCTTCTTTGGGCTTTGTATTTGAGCTTCCTGTTCCTGCGCAAGAACATGTCCTTTAATATTCTGTTGGCTGTTGTAAGAGGCCTATGGGGTCATGTAGGGGTCATAGCTGGCTCTATTAGGCAAAAGATGAAATGTAAATCCTAGGTGATTGTCTGAGCTAATCTAGTCAACCTCTGTCTTATTGTTTATCTGAGCTCCCAGGTTTCTGTGACTTTGAAGTTTTGACTGCTCTGGGGGTGGTGAAATGAAGGAGCTTGTGTTCTGAAAGGGTGTTGGGCAATTCCTATTGTGACTAATGCCTTTTGCCCCGTATTGGATCCTGGATGAGGGGCTGCTTTCTAATCCTACCATTCTACTAAGGAGTTTTGAAATATCCCATCTTGAATGGATTTCTGCCTGCAGCACTTGCTCTGCTTATGAATAGTGCTATCTATCTTGTCCTCTTTTAAGCTCTTTATCTCTTAAGTGCTGGCATCTGCTATGGGCTATTTAAGATTTGGGGGCTGTTTTATATCTTTATGAACATGTTTCTCCATTTCTCCTTTAAGGAAATATAATATTCTGCCTTTTTAATATTTCCCAAAACATTCTTCTGCAGGGGGGGGCTTCCCACAATGAAAAATATGTTATTCAGGCCATCTTTATGGCACAAGGCTGTTACATGGGAGGAAAAGAAGTCACACTCTCGGATTTTCTGAATTTTTGCATATCTCTGCCAAAGAGTGTTAGCAGAATTCTGAATTTTGCAAAAGTCATGGCTTGCAGATTTCTTTCCTACTTCTTGACCTGAACAGTTTTTCATCATTGAAGGGAAGTTTTGTATCATAGAATTTGACAGAATTTATCCAGATCATCTGCTCATCAGCTGAAGTAGAAATGTATGGCAGTAAACCTCAAATGTACAAACGGGTAGAAAATAAACGTTTTTGTTTTTTCTTCCATTCAATCATGTCTAATTCTCAGAGACTGCCTAGACAAATCCCTGCAGTTGTTATTACATTTTGAAGAATCCCTGTCTGGCTTATCTTTAAATGATTTCTTTATGTGGTGAAACTAACCCCCTCATGCTTCCTTCCTAGTACAAAATAGTTAGTTGAATTGTGATTTATTAAATATAAAGCAAAATTGGATGGTTTTACACAGAATGTTAATCTATAAACCATGACTTGAAAATCAGAGTGGTTGTATTCGCCCCAATACCAACCACAATGAGGATTAAACACCATATGTTAACCCAGTCACTGTGATTTATAAACCATGATTTTTGATTTAGCAAATTGTATGAAGTACGCAGCTCAGACAGACCCAGTGTGAATATTAATGTATAACTTTGTGTTGATTGATCAAATCTCCTAAAATTTAGAATGCACAGATCTAAAATAGCTAATAATTCAGAATTAATCATACTTTTATTGAGCCCAAATAAACAAGTGGGGCTTAAGTTAATCATTATTGTATTATTCCTCATGATTTTAATGGGTTTACAGTAAAAATGACTCAATCTGATTCAATCCAATAACTAGTTTCGTCTTTAAGGTCAGGTGTATGCAAGTAGGCACCTGAAGAAATCAAACTGATAAATTCCCACCAATTGTATTTTTAAAGAGACAGGATATATCTCTGAAATATAAATTCTCCTGATTCATTTTTATTGTTTAGGAAAAGATGTTGATCAAGCAGCTGACCATAAACTCACTGAAATACTTTTCTGAAAAGTAGATGTTTTTGAATTATTGAATGTATTCTGCTGTTACCCATAAAATAATCTTGTTTTTAAAATTCTAACTTCTTTAAAACTGCTACTGGTGTTTCTTGCTGTAATTCATTTCTGGATTCACATGAGCAAATCCGTACAGAAACATTTGAAATACATTTGTAATAACATGTTTGTGTCCTACTTGTTTACTTAACACCTAGAGAGGGAAATAGAATAATCCTTTTAGAATATCTCTAGTCTTGTTCCCTCCTCCCCGTGGCATATAGTTCAGCTAAACATCAGATAGGAGCATACAGCTGTACACACTGAAACTCATTTGTGGCTGGTTATGTACAGTTTGTCACCCCAACCTGGAAAATTCTTCTCATAGGTCACCCAACGCAACTTGTTCTCCTTTTCCATACCCAGTTTGAGAAGGTCTAAGACCAAGCCAACTTGTCATGGCCAACTTGCCAAGGGAGTTACACTAATATTGAAGAAATGGTGGAACAGACTCATTAAAGAAAGGATTTCAAAAGTGGGACGAAATGAAATGTAAATGACAAAAATTAAAATGTTTTAATTATTTTAAATAATTGAATTGAATTGTTGAATTGTCCTGTGATGAGTTGTCCTATGGTGAGTTGGCCATGGTGAGCAGTCCTGCAGAAGTTGACCATGGTGAGATGGCCGTGGCGAATTGACCGTGGCAAGTTGGCTGCGGCCAGTTGTCCCATTTTGGTTTGATATTGGGGCAGGACTAGATCCACTTCTGGAAGGCAACAGGCATGGCCTCACTTCCTCTGGCAAACTTTAGAATGTGCTGCTGATAGTGGTAGTTGTGAGCAACACTTGATCATATTTTTGAATAGATAGAAATAATTTCACACCTGTAATATTATACACCGGAAATGCATGAACATTTGTACAAGAGATATTTTGTGGCTGTTCTCAGTCACAGAAGGCCGAGAATACATTGTGTCTCATGTCTGATCTTTTATCCTCAAAAAATCCACCAACATTGTGTACAGTTGTGTCACAGTTTTCAAAGTGTGAAGATGCATGCAGAAAATCTCAGTAGAGGTGCTGTAAATCCACTTCTTATTAAAGTGAGATTTCAATGCATCCGTGTTGCATCTTCTATACAAAGTTTGGTGAGGCTGAATGAACAGTTGGCCTTGAACTCCTCCTAGACCATTAGGTCACAATACAGGTCAGGAAAAAGGTAATTTCCCTAGATTTGTAATAAGATCTGGGAGTTGACTTCTGGCCTTAATGTCACCAGGTATTCATTATCTCCATACAAATGATATACACCGGCAAAGAAACATACATTTTTTATGGATCTTCATGAATGATCATGGATGCCTTGCATTTGATGGGTTTATGACCTAAGTAAGGTCTTAATAGTACAGCTCATCAATTTATAAAGCATAGCTTGCTTCTTCATATTAGTACAGCCCATTTGTACTTAATTTGAAAAAGTCAATAAGCAAGGGTAGATGTCATTTAGCTAACATTCAACAAGCAGGTTATAGTGGCAATATCAATTTATTTCTAATTAAGTGCTTAGCATGCAGGTCTTTCAATATTGGCAGACTGCTTTACTGAATGCAGATATAAAAACTACAAATCAAAGGCTGTATACAGGCTTTTTAAAGTCATTGATAAACATCTCAGAAGGAGAAGCATCATAATCCTCTTTCTGCCTCATGCTCCAAAAAAAAAAAAAAAATGCCAGTATGTTTGCTTTTAATGATTCTGCTACATACCAATACAGTATACAACAATTATCTCTTTCACTATCTATATAGCTGAAAGAAGCTTAATTTACTAGTTACCTATCTTTAGGTCAAATTCCTATTGAAAACACAAGACCGCACCTGAATTGGAAAACCATAGCTAAAATACTAGGTGTATTAGAACTTTTTAATCTGTAAATCTGACCTAATATTAAGAGAGGTAAGGCACCTTAGACTTTGCAAAAAAAATTACATTTTGAGGTGTGCCTTGTTATACTGGCAGAAAGAGAAAAAAACACTTGCAGAGACATTTTCTTTTATTATTCTTAAATATACAATGACTGTGCCCGTAGGGATAACACCATCCCAAGGCATCCTTTGATGGATGCCCAAGTCCCAGGGTCTATTGTGGTTGGTTAGACTTTTTCTCTACAGGCACTGTGTTCTAATGGGTTATAACTGGCTGGGAAATTACTCTTTTAATTTCCCACAATAACCCAAACAGACCATTTGTGTACAATAGAAGATAGGTACTAGCTCTTATCCTTTTACACTTCAGCTGACTGCAGTGAAGAAATCACCTCTTCTTTGTACAGAATTTCAGCTGATATTCCTTGGAGTGTGAATCTGATTTTTATTAATTGAAATAAAGCCAGAATTTAGGATAAAACTTATAAGATCAAAGACAGGATGGAGATGGCTGACTCACCCTTTCCCCATTTCAGAATATGAAGAATTTTGATGGTTGGGTGCCCTTATAAATTAAAAAGATTTAAAAATCCAAAAAATCTTTTGATCCTTGCTCAAGAAAATCACTCAATGGGAGTAAAAAATAAATAAATGTTTATTTGGATATTTATACCACTATGCTCAAATCCCAGGCAATTAATAAAATTGGAGGAAGAGTGCATAGAGAGAAATGTGTATTCTGAGTGCACCCTTTATCACACCAATTGTCAACACAAACTACTCATTTTTTTAAAGTTCTATTTTGACCTGAATCAGAACATATATATCCATAAACAACCAACTATATGGATGCCCAGAAAGCAAGCCAAATAAAGTCTTATCTTTTTTTTTAATTGAAGTTCAAGTAGTCCTCATTTGGAAGCATTTAGTAGTATTTACTTCAACCACAGTCTAACACTTCTCACCTGGTAATGTACCCACTATCTGGGTATTTTCAAAGCATCATGATTTGTTATTTTACTTACAAATGTGGAAAAGCAAAACCTTTTTAAAATTCAATTTTGTAAGGATCATCCATTCATTTGGGAATCCCTCCCCCCCAAAAAAAATGTGGCTAAATGAAACAGTTGTTAACTAAGCTTTGCTCCATTTTACAATCTTTTTTTGCCACAGTTTTCAAATGAATCACTGCAGTTGTTAAATTAGTAACACAGTTGTTAAATTAATCTGGCTTCCCCATTGACTTTGTTTGTCAGAAGATCGCAATAAGTGATCACGTGTCCCTAGGCAACCATCAAAATTAGCATCTGAATTTTTATCATGTGATGTTACAACTGTCATTCAAGATACCGTAGTGCTCTTCTTTATGAGTGAACAACTTATCATTTGGTTTCCATTTCATCACATTGTTTCCCATTTTGGCTTGAACCTCTTTCAGTTGATTTGTTTTTCATTTATCTTACCACAGCCTTCCATGTTTTACCCTTTCATGTCATACAGTGTATACTTTATGTTTGATTAAAATAAGTAAGTTAAAATTAATGATTTATAGTTGCAAGAGCTTTTACATAGATACATATATAATTAATTGAATACCATATTTTTGTACAATGTCCTACTGCAAATATAATAGATTTCTGTCTTTTGTACAGAAAATATATTCTATTTTGCATCATATCATAGTCCGACTGACTGTGCAGGTGCTAGTATATAAGGTAGTGTCACAAAGCAAAGCAGAGAGTTTACTCTAGATAAAGAATTATTTTAGAATGCTCAAAAGCAAGCAGTCCAATTGAACATCATGTGACAATAAGCTTTCTACATGTGTTTCTACATATATTTCTATAAAATGCATCTTTTCATTCTCTCATCATACCTTGTTTTCTCTGCTAGTTCTGCCTCACAAAAGAATTTTCCCCCATGCAAAATAATAGTATAGTTAGAATGTGCTATGTCCGGGACTGACATAAGTTAAATTGTGCAATTCTGAAGTTGTGATCCTTAAAGCATTGTGGATACTTTTTGAACACTCTCTTTTACAACATACATATTCATTTATACTTCATATTTCAGGAATTAAATGGCCTGAAAAATCTACTGGTAATATTGCAGTTTTGTTAGCTAAAAAACAGATTTCACATTAAATATGAAGCCATTTTTATGCATAGCCACTTAAAAACCCTTGCCTCAGTGAGGCTACCTCATTGAAGGTGGTCTTAAGGACTTCCAGCAATGGTTGGATTGTGCATCTTTTCACATTGCTTTGTTGCCGAAATGTTATTCTTAAAATTTCAGTTTTACTACGGTAGTCTGTAGTGTTTATTACACATTTTTGTTTTAATCATCCTTAGGTATAAACAAACAAGATATAAATGTTCATTACCAGCAGAATAGAAACAATAATGTGGAAGAAAGACAATATATTATCTACATATATAATAAAAAATATTGTCAGGCTGAAATGGCCATCCATTAGAGCCCACCATTTGAAAATACATTAAGGAACAAATTAGCAGAAAATAAGGGTTTGGGAGGGGGAAGAGGATTAATTACCACTCTGCATCTCAGAGAGTGTTTTTCCATTAGCCACAATTAGTACACTAAGGCTAAATTAAAATTATGCCCCATTTTAAACACTGCAAAGAAACATTAAAGAAAGAAAAGAAGAATAGCAGAGGGTTGAAGGGAGAAAAAACCCTTAAGCAGAGTAATTAATATATTGGCGTTTCTGAATTACCTCAGTGTTAATCAGTCAAGGAGTCTTTTTAATTGTTTATTATACTAATTCTTGTTAGGTAAAAATCTTAAAGAAGCTGTAGCTTTGTGGAAGGTAGCCATTGGGGGAAAGGGTGGTTAAAAGCTTGGACTTTTATACAAGAAGGAAAGAGATACAATAAAGCTACTTATCCAAGACATGTTGCTGCCTAAGTGAAGGACAAAATGTCAGCACTTAAAAAGCCATTTTATGAATCTGTTGTTATTAAAACCATTGTCAAGGTCAATAATAATACAATAATAAAGTACAATAAACAGATCCTTATGGGTACCACTGCACCTGATACCCTAAATCTGATACTCCCCCTTTTTTTTTTTCTTCTAATTGACTACACCTACCATTTCTGAGTAGTAAGCAAGAAATGATATTCAAGAAATTATTTGGAAATTCCAGATGTGTGAATTACTTAAAATGCCTGGAGTTTCTGTGATAATGTATGTATGTCTCTCTCCTAGACATTGACAACCAACATCTTCTTAATTTCTAGTAGGAAAACATAGCAATAATTACAGTGCAGTGTTATCTACGTTGAATTCAGGGGATTTACTCTCAGGAAATTATATTCAAGATTGATGCTTAGGGATAAGAAAAATGCCTTCAAAATACATTTAACTGTAATTGTGTAAATGTTCTTCTGAAAGAATAACAAAAATGTCCAGGAAAAGTATATCTAACAGAGGGAAGATTATTTTCTTTCCTTTGAAAATAAAATGTTTCAGTTTAACATCCATAGACTTTTCCCTTTTATATAATCTGCACTTTTATTAATATAAATATTAAAAAAAAATTTCTGGAGATGAATTTGGATTTTCTGGACAAGAGGTATGCTTAAGAGTTTTTCTTTTCTCTCCCTTTCCCCCCAGTCACCTGCAGCATGGGATATATTAGGGAAGAGTAGATGTTTAAGGAAATTGATCAGCACAGATCAGAGCTTTCCTGTTCTGATGGTTATATAGCATTCGTCAAGATTGTTGCTTATTTCTTTAAGGCGCATTTGATTCTTTCATGACAGTTTTGGAATCATTGCCTAGCAGTAAATAAGGAGCAGATGTGTGAGAGGAAGTAAAGAAAGGAAGTAAGTTCTGATTTTCTTGTTGGAATGATTAAATCTTTCCTCCCCCAAAAAAATACTGATTGAAATTGGTAAAGTCCTTTTGGAGTGAATATTTTATTTGATGGTTAAGCCAATATTAGTGCAATAATAAAAGAAAGTCAAACACATCAAATGGCCCAGAGCATCACAAACATAGTCAGTTCCAAGGCTGTTTTTGGTTACCAAATGAGCAACGGACTAATTGTGTAAATGCTGTTAATTAGTTGTGCAGAGCCCCTAACTGGGCTTTCTCCTGTAACTAATAAGAAATCAATTAGCTAATGAAGTGGCCATTAAATGCAATGCTAATCATTGCTGGGGTATTTTTAATGTTTCTCCTTTTTTCCTCTTTCCTTATGATCCTTCCTAATTGCATCTGCCATACGGAGCTCACAGCTTTCAGCCTGTTTAATGAAACATCATTATATCATAACTGGCATTCTTGGAAGAGTTAGTGGCAAATCTGCTTCCCAATTATTTTTAATTGCCAGACATGCTCATAATTGGCCCTTTTACCAATCGGTTCAGAGCTTTGCACTGTCATGAACTAAACACAAAGATAGTGTTTGCCTTTCCTTGCATATAAAGGCTGACGGAATTATTGGCCACACTGAAAATGTATCTCGCAACCTAGATGAGAATCCATGGCAATAGCCTTTTCACTGCTTTTGATGGGAATTGCAGAAGATCTGCTGCTTCCCCATGGAGCCAGACCAATCTTAGCATGCAAATGTTGCGGCACAAGACCTGCTATTCAAAACAGTAAACTTTATAAAGGGAGATTTTAACTTTTACAGTGAGCTGCTTGGGCATTATTACAGGAAGCAGAAATTAGGACATGCTGGTATCCTAAGATTTCCATATTAGATCGCTCCACCAGAGTGAGTTCTGCATCAGGGGTGCAGAGAAAATTTGAGTTCTGATCAATTGTACATCTGAATAAAATAGGCTATCATGAGCGAGAGGCATGAAAAGTTAGAGAGAAAGGACCAGCATAAGGAAAGGTGGGGTTACAGTCCATTTGAAAGGATAGAAATACATCAGTCTTAAAAATAATAAGTATATATAAAATATATAAAACAGAAGTATATAGATAAACAAAAGTCTAATAGAAATCTAAAAGGAGAAATAGGGGTATTAAATGGGTATAGAGGAAATAAAGGTTCATACATGGTAGATGAAATCCATCGCAGAGCAGAGCATTCTAAAATGATGAATTAGATGCTCATAAAGACTAGTTTATGGCACATATCATTATCTGTTGGATTTTAAGTGCTGCTGAGCAGAACCTGGCAACATTATATGTTGTAGAAGGGTTAGTATTTAGTAGTAGGGAGATATAGAATTGTCCTGTGCACCCTGGGTATTGATGCAATAATGATGACATATTGATGATAACAATAGTGACAATAATGGCATGAATGTCTCTGTACTACAAGCATTGTGATAATACATGTTCTGCTGTTTATATGTGTCCAGAGTCTTAGGGATGTTGTCCCTCTCATAAGGAATCTTCTTGTATCAGCCTTCAAGGACAGCTGACAGAGGGCATGCCATTGTGTAAGAGTAAAGGCCCTCCAGTGATTAGGTACTTTGAGATTAGTTAAGTAGCAGTAATAGGAGTAGGAGTAGAGTACCTGTTGGATTCACTGGAAAGGATCTGAATCTTGTGTCTTGCAAGCCTTTTGCAAGGATCATTGATGCTGAATTTTTTTGGTTTTGTCATATTGTTCTTTTTTTTCCACTGCAAGTTGTGTTTCAGATGTTTCTATATAGTTTTTATACTCAACCACATACAATCCAATTTTTCTTACTTCTCATGCATTTTTGTATGAGGGCCCTTTTGCAATATATATATATATATATATATACATATATAGATGCAATAGTGGTGAATATCTGTAGTTCAGATACAGGATGAGGGTGAAGGTTTGTTCTTTGAGTTTGTAGGTTGATTTCTGAATGTTTCATTACCAAGCTAGGTAATATCTTCAGCAGAGTTTAGGGGATGTCAGTGTCAGTATATACTGTATAAGACACTCCAAAGTATAAGACACACCTAGTTTTTGGGGAGCAAAACAAGAAAAAAAATCTGCTTCTGCCTCCCAGCCAGAGGTGGGTTCCTACCGGTTCGGACTGGTTCTACTGAGTAGGCAGTAGTGACATCACGGAGCCGGTTCTATTGCTCCGTGGGTGACGACATTTTTTGGGGGAAATTGTTTTTCCCCAAAAAAAATTTTCTTCTTCTGCACATGTGCAGGAACTGAGTTTCCTGAACTATGCATGCGTCACCATCTCATTTTCAGCTTTTCAAAGAACATTTTCGGGGCTTTTTTTTACTGCGCATGCACGCATGCAAGGGGTGTATGTGACGCACGCCCACGTGGCGTGGGAGGCATCGACCACCGGCAAGGTAAGTTTGGAACCCACCCCTGCATGGGGCGGGAGGGCTGTGAGACATGCCATTCCAGATCTTGCAGCCCTTTCAGGGTTTTCTTAAAAGAAAAGCCGTCTCTCCAGTTAAGCTTGAAACCTTGCTTTGGGAGGGGGCAGTCGGGCAGTGTTTCCCCCCCTCCCCGGGCGCCTGCAACCTTACAGCAACTCCTGGCCCTTGCAATGTAAAGAAAAACTTCTCCTGAGTGCGAGAAGTGAATTGCCT
>JANHFT010006279.1:40731-52641 GCA_032467955.1 Pseudoxenodon macrops
AATAAGTTTAATAATTTGAACATTTACAGTTATTGACTTATCTCCTTGCAGCAAACAACAAACAGCCAGTTTCAGCACAGCCTGATTAGCACAAGAAAATTAAATTTTGCCTCTGCCTCTACCTCCCAGCAATTTGCCTCCTTTCAATTTAGGCACATTCCTTCAGCCTGAATCAGCTGATGGTCCAGAGGCCGATAATCAGTTGCTTGTGCTAATCAGGTTGTTTGCTTCAAGGAGGCAAATTGCTGGGAGGCAGAGGCCAAAGGGTGGGGGTGGTTGGGCGGAGCTACATTTGGTGTATAAGATGCACCCAAGTTTTCACCCTCTTTTAGGGGAGGGAAAAGTGTGTCGTATACTCTGAAAAATACAGTATATTGAAATTAACTCTCACTACAAAACATTGAAATGGCAGGTTTTTTGCATGTCTATATCTTTTGGATTTTCTTATATATTAGGAATGAGTCTATGATCTGATAGTACATTTCCACTTCATCCTTAAAATGCCATTTCATAGCTTAAGAGTGTTCATTTATATTTTCCTTTTCTGTTTGGACACTTCTTTTAAGAAGTGTCACGTATTGCATAAAGCTTGTAATAGAGAAAGATTAAAATTAAATACACAGTCTACTAAGAAAATTTCCAGATGTTACACTCCATTTCAATGTTATCTGGGCTATGATGAAAGTAGTAATGGAACACATCTGGAGAACACAGGGTTGGAGAAAGGTGACCTAAACAATTAAATTGATCTCAGTTGTTACCCACAATTTTCATAGTACAATTCCTGTGTCGAGCAGTTAACGGTTTTTCTTCTTTTTTTAGTTTACAAGGGGAGAAAGCTAAATTGAGAGAAAGTGACTCATAAAAAGCAATCCAGTGAGGTGATGTCTGGTTAGATTTTGAATTCAAGACTGAATCCCAGAACTTTGTTCAAATATAGTTATAGACTAATATTGTTATCATATATGATATTTAGATATGATATTGTATATCAGTTCATGTCTTAAGTTACAGTAAAAATGTTGATAAACAGGATTTGAATGTAACCTTTTAATCCTAAAAAGGAAATATCTCCCTTCAATTGAAAGATTTCTATGATTTCATGGACACATACATCTTCTTGGTAACAAATATGGAAGTTATTTGCTATTGCCTTCATCTAGGACTTTTTGTTTTTATTTCCAGCCTCACCTAAAACCTGGTAGTCTTCCAGCCAAGTAATAATCAGTTCCAATGCTGCCTAACTTCAGCCAAAGTTGCCAGAAGTCAATCCCACTGAGTTGAATGAACCTTAATTGCCAATAAAGAAATCTGTAGCTTTAGATTTGTGATGTTGGACCTCAGCTGGAGAAACTGACTTCAAATCTCTGCTCAGCCATATCTGTCTTTAAATTTCCCTAACCAGGTTATTCTGCCATGAATATACTGTTTCCTCCCTCATTATCAAAACTGGGAAATGGATCACCCTTACAAGTTTCCTGAAAAAATGCTAGTCCAAAATACAAGAAGAAATTTCAGTACATTATTTCTATAAATTGTAGTATTTTTCATGATAATTCTATATTTTTCTCTCAATATAAATACAAAAATTACATTATTAAGTACAGCCATGATTGACATTATTTTTGACTGAGATACCACTAGATAATTAAATCACCATAGTGCCAAACGTCCTGCAAATATATTTGCAATAAAACTGGTTTGATTTTAGCCGGATTAAAAATGGCCTTTGCCTCTCTGCCATTTTATAGTAGTTCACAAAACATCTGTGCACAACATATGCATGTGTGCGTGCACGCATATATAGACATTTAAAGAATATTTTCAAAAGGGATTTTGTTTTGGATGAAATGCAAATTGCCTTGGTTAATTCTGCACCTCTGTTTCAGGAAATCTGCCACCAGCAGCTGCCACTGTTTCAGATGTCAGTAGGATGCAGATACACTGTGACATTTTGTTCATTAAATAAACAAACCAGGTTCATGGTAACTACATTAGATAGAAAGCCCCATCAATTCTTGTACATTTTATTCATGCAATGGGACGTGACAATTGTTCCTTAGTTTCATAAGTGCTGTACTGAAGAACAAAAGGCGTAAAAGAAAACATATACTATGTGGCAACTGCAACCACATTTAGCATACAACCCAGGAAGCTGATTTGGATTAATGAGACGTATAAGTTTTTTGCCCAAGGCTACTTATAATAAATATGGCTGCAAACATGGCTACTGGGGGAAAACAGCCATTGTTATTCATTCCTTCCCCCCCCCCACAAGCATGCGTGCTCTCTCTCTCTCTCTCTCTCTCACACACACACACACACACACACACACACACTCACGGCTTTGATCTTGTTTCTTTGACTGAAACAAGGTTTTCCCCAGAACTGTAGAATAAAAATTCAAAGAGGAAACTAACTCTGCTTATTTACAAAGGTTTGAATTAATCTGCATGATAATGTTATAACTATGGCTATGACATATAATTAGAAATACAATTAACAGTTATAGATGTATGACCATTATAAATAGGTCCCTCTGAGCTGATTTTTGGATAAGTAGATACAAGACTCTTTTCAGTTTGGCAAAAATAAAACCCAGATAAAAGCTATCTAAAACTCCATCAATGTAAAATACGTTGCACAAAAGTCCATGTCAGAACTCCCATTGATTCATCTAGAATTGGACACCAACTCAATTTTTGACATGTTATGTCTTCAGCATTTTAATTATTCAACCTCAAATATGTTCAGCTAGAAATGTCCCCGTTCTAATGGCCTTTTCAATACCATCCCATATTTTCCTCAGTATCCCATGCTTGATTGAAGCGTTACTGATTACAATCACTTCATAGGCCTAAAAGAAACCAGGATTCAAAAGTAACTTGAAAGCAGTATGCCAACTAATATTGATGAAGTCTAGAATGAAAAAAGACCTACTTCAAATCTATTATGTTATTCATCGTCACCTCAGCTTTATAAAGTTTATAAAGTTCATATCTGCAGTCCAGAGTGGATATTTCATTTCCATGACAGAAGAGACATTTGAATCCTCTGGTTGATGACACAGCAGACCTATAGTTTGCCTAATCTCACACAGCCAAGTCTGATTTGGTCTTCTCCTATTTTTAAACTACAGGTAATCTTCGACTTAAAACAAACAGTTCATTTAGTGACCATTCAAATTTACCACGGCACTGAAGAAAGTGACTTATGACTGTTTTTCACACTTATGAGTGTTGTAGCACCCTCATGGTCATGTGATCAAAATTCAGATGCTTGGCAACTAACTCATATTTATTATGGTTGCAGTGTCGCAGGGTCATGTGATCAACTTTTGTGATCAAGCAAAGTCCATGGGGAAGCCAGATTCACTTAACAACCTTGTTACTAACTTAACAACTGCAGCGATTCGCTTAACAACTGTAGCAAGAAAGGTCGTAAAATGTGGCAAAGCTCACTTAACAAATGTCTCACTTAACAACAGAAATTTTAGGCTCAATTGTGGTCGTACATCAAGGAGTGCCTGTACTATTGCATAACATTGCACAGCATGCGACTGTGATTCACCAATGTAAATGCATGCTCTGGAATGAAGTATTACAGAATCAAGTGGTGAGAGAATCAGTAAGTCTGAACCAGACCTTGACTAAACTGAATGGTATTTGTTAAAATCCATGATTTTTGTAAGATTAAAAACCATGATTTACAAAGGCTAGCCATTGAATGAAACTAAGGAGCATTACTGTCTTGTTTAGTCTTGAACATAAAATATAACTATGGACTCAGAGGTGGGTTCCTGCCGATTCGGACCGGTTCACTAGGACCGGTAACGGGAATTTTTCCCCGCTCACCGAACCGGCAGTGATGACCGGCTGGACATGCCCCCGAACCAGTCCTCCGGCTTAAAATCCGTCTACAGGAGTGAAATTCAATTGAAAATGACCCTCTGTGCATGTGCAAAGCTTCCTGTGCATGCACAGATGATTTTAATCCGGGAGAGACAGGGGTGCTCGTGCACAAAACGCACACTTCTGGTGCAACCCCAAACTGGTAGGGAACGTAAGCAGAACCCACCCTTGTATGGACTTGTTTAGGAATAACATACAGATGAGCGTAGGCATCATCAAAGAATAATGGTACTTGGAATAATGAATTGACTCATTTCAACTTAGCTGATTTACACTTAATAACTCTGCTCATGTTGGAGTACAATTTCCAAGATTCCCAACCACAACAGTCCTTCTCTAGCCCAAGGCTGGATGGAATTGATCTCTAAATACCATGGAGCAGAATTACATCCAATTTAACTTTATTTCACAATTTTCTTCTGCTAATAGTTCCTTTCTCCTTTTCAATAATCAAAATTACACAATATATGACATCACCCACAGATTATATCAAAATGGATACATGTACAAAGGTCATAAAGCCAAAACAATTACAGTTATCAATCAATAAAAAGATTTATCTTTATTAACTAAAGTTTCCATCTTAGTCGTACTTTAGTAAGTACTAAAGTAAATACTAAAGTAGGCTAACAGAGAGTGGAAATGATTTCTTGATTATTTGCTTTCTCATTTTTTATATAATAGCATATTGGAAGCAGAATAGCTTTGAACCAAAAAGAGAGGTCTGAATTCTCAGCTCTATCAATTAAGATTTGTCTCCACCAACTAAGACTTTGGGGAGGAAACAACTTATTGATTTAAAACAATCTAAGATTGTAGGTTTAAATGTGAGGCCATTTTTACTTCAGTCTTTTGCACCAGAAAATAGATTTGTTGTCTTCTGTGGCAATATATGCTGGGTGAATTCTGTAAACACTGGAAAACGAAAATGCAATACAGGTAAACCTGCCAATTTCTCCCGGCATGTCAGGTAACCAGAATCATGGAAGGCACTTTTTGCTGATGTTCTCTTTTATTGAAGATTAAGCCCCCATTTGTTTTCAAACATTTGATGTATCATTCCTAATGATCCTCCAGACTCAGAACCAAAGTTGTCTTCCTGACAGCAAGTGCCAAGACTGATTACACACGCCACACCACAGATCCTCAGCTCGATCTAGCTTTTTCCCAGAATCCAATCATTGTCAAGCTAGACAGGAGCCTATGTTGCCAACAGCCAAGGGCATGACAGCCAACACTTTCCCACAACACTCCACCTAAAATAACTCTACTGAGGCCATCATAAATAAAGAAAATCTATTTCCCTGCAACAGAGACTGACAAATAAAGATGGTATGTTTACATAATTAGATATTGCTTCTGCCCTGCACTGCTTTGTTCAGTGATGACTTTATAATACATATTCTAAATAACATGGGATTATCTGACTCTGAATCGATACTTATGATTGAGCAATGTTATAGGGGTACACAAGTATGACAGAGAGGAAACCTATAATATACACAGAATATATATTTCAAAATATCTTTAATGTGGAACTGTAGATGCGCCCCTATTTTGGTGCTCTGAGTGTGACAGGCTCTGTTGGATAAACAATTCATTAAAAGTTAATTAAAAGGTGAAGTTCAACATGCAGTTTCTTTTAGCTAATCCTCATAAGACAACTCAGTATGGCAGAAACATATCTGTTGGGCTGTTGTTAGAAAACAAAAGGGCAACTTGTCTAATTAAGAGGTTGGTGTTTACAACGGAGAGATTTTCTGCCTGGCAAGGATGAATTCAAATTAATTTTAATGCAGTTTTCTTTTACTAAATCATTCACAAGGAAAATTGGGCCATTCCCTAATGAGACCTTTACTATAATTCTCTGTAAGAATTCTCCTACAGCCTTAATAATATTTTGTTTATTCTTAAAAGTACCACTTGTGAAATCTTCTCAAGCATACAGGCAGTCTTTCTGGGATCAAGTATTTGCACTTGATTATGCTGGCAAGTCTAGAAGAGAATTATTTCAGTTTCAGGTTTGTACATAAGATATTCCCAATGTCATGGCCACATTTTTACATGACATGGAAAGCAAAAGCAAATGCTTCTGAGCACTTACTTGAGGTTGTATCAGAAAAGAATAGTCATGAGTATATGTGTTACTTGCTGAAGTATAGAGCTGTAGGTACCCAAATGCAGGCAATCAATGGCTTAAATGATTCCATCAGCCATAGGATATGAGGAAACCAGACTTCCAGGGGAGCTATGGTGAGCTGAAGATTTTTTGTGTGTGGTAAAGACCAAGGAACTAATGAATAGACTTGAAATTTTGGGCTTAGACAACTTAGACCTGAGCATAGTACACAAAATTATCTGCTACAAAGTCCTACCTGTCAATGACTACTTCAGCTTCAACCGCTCCAAACTCGATTGCAGAAAATATGACTTCAGCAACAGAGTGGTCAATGCCTGAAATGCAGTACCTGACTCTGTGATTTCATCCTCAAACCCCCATAACTTTAACCTTAGACTGTCTACTGTTGACCTCACCCCATTCCTAAGAACGCACCAACATGCCTACCGTCCCTGTCCTACTGTCCCCACTTATTCGTATCCATTATATATCCAATGTATTCATAATCATGTTTATACTTATATATGTTATCTTATACATGCTTGACAAAATAAATAAATACAATAAAAATAAATAGACTGGATACATAGAATTTCTCCAGATAAGGAAAGAACAGAAGATTGTCCACATGTGCTCTGGATGGCTGCTCCTCATGAGGAGACCACATAAAAGCAGTTTTCCACCAGGAAATGACAGGATAAACCATCTTATTAGCAACCATGGAAGATACTTTTAAAGGACACTAAGTTTGCAAACCTCATTTTCTAATCACTTTAGGGAATTGCTTATTAGCTACTTTTAAGCCATTAGAGATCTTCAGAGCAATAAGTTTGAAAATTCTGGGTGAGTCTGCTTTAATTCTGAATAAAATAAAATTTTAATCATAGCTTAAGAATTTTAAAAATCTGAAATAAACAGCAAAAAGCTAAATAAGATTTTGATCTTGGAAAGTTATAAATGAACTAATTTTCCAAATAAATTTGAAACATTGGATATTTTTTGCAATAAGATTTTGGAACTAAGTATAAAGAACTAACAGCTTCTCATGGTAAATACTGTATATTGTCTTTTGTCTCTTAGTGACAGTCCTGGAAGCTTTTCTTTTTTTTTCTTCGTTGGAGCTTCAGGGCTGCCACATTTACTGTCTGGGAAAATGGGAGGGGGGATTGCAGGTGGGGAAAACCCGGAACTCTCAGATTCTGGTTTTCCCAGCTGTGTCAATATGATATCTCTAATAAAATTGAACTTTGAGGAATCACTGGCCTCGGAGTCTTCTTTAGTTGGTGGTGCTACTTGGAACCCTGACACTTAGAAGACATAACAAAAATAAGTGATTTCATAATTTCAAACTGGACACTAGAGAGGATTGAAGTTTTTAGGTAGAGGAAATATTCCCAAAATCTTGTAAAATATTCTGAAAGTGAAATTACTGAAGGAGACTTCAAGAATGGACTCAGAAAATAGTAGTCATAACACTATTAATGTGAGCAATGATGTTTACTTCTATGGATAGACTATGTTCAAAATATATTATTGAAGAAATGATGAATGTAGAAAAAACTAGCTCACACTATAGAAAAGGTATTAAAAGTCAATTTATAACTAAGGAACCAAGAGAATGAATTAGAAATTGATGTTTTACTGGATCTACAAAAGAAATTGGCTGAGGCTTTAAAATAAAAAAAATGCACATGACAAACCAAGAGAGTGACCTGGATTTTTTTTTTATAGAAACATAAAAATTTGACTCAGAAAAAGACTCAGTAGTCCATCAAAATCTGCTCTTTGAGTTTGTGGTTTAATTATTTTTATGTTGTTGTTGTTGTTATTGTTATTGCTATTATTTTTTATTTTATTCGTTAAATGTGAAACTCAGTCAACTGAACATTCAAAAAATGAATCACAAATACCATTGACTGGTGCTAATGGTTGATATGGGTTGCTGCCAGAGTCCTAGGTATCAACCAAGTACCTTCTTAAAATATATGATGTTCCAAGTAGCGTAGTCTTTTGCAGTTCCACTGGTGTTATTGCAGGAAGCTGCAATTTCTTAATATGTTTTATAAAATTCTTGGACATGGTACCAAGTGCCCCAATGGCAATGAATATCACGGTTACATGTTTTACCCATAGCCTTGTAGTTTCAATGGCCAGGTCACGATATTTCATGATTTTTTCCAGTTCTTTTTCTTCGACTCTGGCATCTCCTGGTACAGCAATATCAATAAACTGAACGCTTTGGCATTATTATTATTGTTGTTGTTATTATTATTATTATTGTTGTTGTTGTTATTATTATTATAGAGAATGATAAAACCATATAATAGTACTTTGACTGACCCTCACATTTTTCACTAAATTTGATAAATAGCTTTTCTTCCAAAGCATCTTTTCAAACATATTGATCAGAAAATAATTAAGTCAAATGTTGAAACAAAGATTTGCAATTTCCCTCAGTTGGATTATACAGAAATAGGACAATGAAGAATCACATTGTTTTACAAAATATTGATGACAGGAAATGGAGTTTCTGCAGACTCCATTACATTTTTTGCCCCAGACTATGCTAGCAATCCTTCAAACTGTTAGATCAACTGCTGCTTTCTTGCCATATGTGCCTATATGCCAGTGCTGCGTTGGGAAATCATCACTAATGTGATGCTACAGCAGCAAAAGTATTATTGAACAAAGAGATATGAAAGAAGAGAGACACAAATCTGTACTTAAGTTAGTAGACATGGAGCTGGGCATTTTAAACATTCATCATTTTCACCTTATTCACCTTCACCCAATTTATCTTAATGAGACTAAATTGGAGAATTTTTGAAAGATCAACTGTCCTCTGTCAATCCTTGAACATTTAATATTATCTTATTATCTTAATCTTAAAGCCAACCCAACTTTAATATATAAATTAGTGCAAGTTCATATACTCCAAAGAATGGAAGTAAGTTATAAGTCACCTCTTTTGAAGTTAACACTCTATTCCAATTAAATAACCCATACTTCTTGAAGCCAGTCTGGCACAATTATAAGGAAGAATTTTATGATCATCTTGAATGACAGATCTGAGGAATCATTAAGAATCAGCAAATGGTTTTTTTTTAGTTATTATTATTATTTTTGTGTCAGTGGAATTAGTAGATTTTTATGTCACGTGAAATAAATATCGTGGGGCAATTCAGACAAGAAGAAGTGACAGAGGACCTTTCCAATGTATTTGACATGCAAGAAAATGAGAAGGATCAAGGTTTATTACAAGAGAAATCTTGTTGGTATAGAAGCATGTTATGTTAAAAAATGTACAGTGGGATATGGATCAAGAAAATGCTGCATGGTTTAGTAGATTTCCTTTGGGATCTAGAGTTCCAAACAAGTAAGATAGATTAAGGTCAAGGTAATCAGCTAAAGTTCTGTTGGCCCCTATTGTCTTCTTGATTAAGTTGACAAACAAGTTAGCAATATTTGTTTGTTTGTTTGTTAATTTTTTTTTTTATTCAAAAAATAAAAATACAAACTTCAAAAAATTTACAAAGAGAAAACAAACATTTTTAATTAAAAGCATTTTGCATTAAAAAACAAAACAAAAGACACATACACATATATTGTGCCTCCCAGTTAAATACTGATAATTGTATTACAACAGTAATTAGTTAGCAATATTTGTTGTTCAAACTTAGAAATAGTTTACAGGTAGACCTTGATTTGCAAGCCCAAAATGTCCATTGCTAAGCAAGATAGTTACCATAAATGAATTTGCCCCATTTTACAATCTTTCTTGCCACTTGATCAAGTGAATCACTGCAGTTGTTAAATTAGGAACACATTTGTTAAGTGAACCTGGACTGCTAGTGGATGATCACTTAAATATGAGCCAGTAGTGTGTGGCAGCAGTCAAAAGGGCTAATAAAATCCTTCGTTGTATCAACAGAGGCATAGAATCAAAATCATGTGAAATATTAGTACCGCTTTATAAATCCTTAGTAAGGCCACATCTAGAAAATTGCATACAAGTTTTGGTCAACACATTACAAAAAAGATGTTGAGAGACTGGAAAAAGTGCTAAGAAGAGCAACTAAGATGATTAAAGGCCTGGAGATTAAAACAGATGAAGAATGGTTGCAGGATTTGGGTTTGTCCAGTCTAGAGAAAAGAAGGACTAGAGCGGACATGATAGCAGTACTCCAGTATTTGAGAGGCTGTCACAAAGAAGAGAGGGTCAATTTATTTTTCAAAGCACATGAAGGCAGGGCAGGAAACAATGGATGGAAACTAATCAAAGAGAGAAGCAACCTGGAATTAAGGAGAAACTTCCCAACAGTGAGGACAATTAATCTGTGAAACAGCTTGCCTTCAGACCAGAGGTGGGTTCCTGATGGTTTGGTCCGGTTCTACCGAACCGTTAGTAACTTACCGGCACAGTTTGGTAGAACCATTAGCAAGCCACACCCCTGAAAACCTGGTTCTTTCGGCAGCGCCTTAGGCACCGCAATCTTGGATTTTTGTAAAGCACTGCACATGCGCACACGTGTGCGAAGCACGCGTGTGGCCGCAGCACACCCCTGAGTGAACCGGCAGTAAGAAGAATTAGTACCCACCTCTGCTTCAGACGTCAGAATTTCCAGAAATTTACTAATTGTTTTTAAGAGATTCTGCTACTATTTTTTACTCAGGAGGCTTCAACTATCAAAAATAGCAGGTTTTCAATTTCCCAGATTAAAAATTATATTATAAATTGTATCTTCTTTCTTGAGTTAGTGAATTGCAAATTTTAGTTACTGGAATGTTGTCATTAGGAAATAGGGATTTCCCTCTGCTTCATTATACATTAACTATTAGAAAGATGTGGTGTGCAAAAGTATACGAGGTCTGGTATGTATATTATTATCATGATAAATTAATATTAGAAAGGAATCAAAACTTCAAAAGTGACAAGCTTTCTATTGGAGAACATGAGTGAATTAAATCTATTAATAGAATCCTATTGTGAATTGTTATTGGAAGAGATATGTCAATATAAGCTGATCCAAAATGAAGAGAGTAAGGAGCCAAGGTGGCGCAGTGGTTAGAGTGCAGTACTGCAGGCTACTTCAGCTGACTGCTAGCTGCAGTTTGGCAGTTCAAATGTAACCATCTCAAGGTTGACTCAGCCTTCCATCCTTCCGAGGTAGATAAAATGAGAACCCAAATTGTTGGGAGAAATATGCTAACTGTGTAAACCGCTTAGAGAGGGCTGTAAAAATGCTATGAAGTGGTATATAAGTCTAAGTGCTATTGCTATTTCTATTGTGAATTAAAGCACCATTTGTTGTCAAGATATTGATTAGCAGCTCTTAGTGCTTCAGAACTCTTAAGGTCTATGAAGATCACTCAGGAGTCTAAGGAAGGCCAACATGTTTATGAAAGCATCCATTTGAAAGCTTTATAGAGCCCTGATGAACAATATCCATATTTTAATGAAATCATTGCATGTGTTATTGCTGACTTATTGAGACAATTTAAAACATATTTTCTTAGAAGGAAACATGATTTATGTTCATAAACTACAAAGAATCACTTTTTTATTTTCTCCCTAATTTAAGGATAATATTAATCTGTTTCATATGTGCTCTAATTGACTTGAAATTACCATAAATAGAAATGCTGATGTATATTAAGAGTTTTATATTCCCATTTGTCGGCATGCACCATAATATGATTTCATCAGGTACCATGCATGCTAAAAAAAATGTATATCTCCTGGATAGAATAGAATAGAATAGAATAGAATAGAATTCTTTATTGGCTAAGTGTGATTGGACACACAAGGAATTTGTTTTTGGTGCATGTGCTCTCAGTGTACATAAAAATACAAGATAAATTTGTCAAGAATGATAAGGT